>JAMPIV010019884.1:760000-838341 GCA_024509875.1 Oreohelix idahoensis | reverse complement strand
TTAAACCGCGATGTTATAGAAATATACCCGCGTATGTTGTTAGCAAGTATGTATGTGAAGTGATAGAATATTTGGCCCTCGAACTTGATAGAAATCTGCCCTCGATGGTGAGTAGAAAATATTGTATGTGAGATGCTAGCAATATGCCATTCGATTGAGATAGAAGTATTCCCTCGAGTTGAAAGAAATTATGCCTTGTGACCCACTGGATTTGGTAGAAAATTTATGGACTCTTTAAAATCCTCCTGAAAATAGGCTGCCCTTCTAAAATGCTGGAAATGATAAAGTCATTCCATGACGACATGAAGGGAACAGTCCAATATGCTGGAAGCACGTCACAGCCCTTTGATATACAAAGTGGCGTTAAACAAGGCTGTGTTCTGGCTCCGACCCTCTTCGGAATCTTCTTTGCCTTACTCTTGAAACATGCATTCAGAGATGCAACTGAAGGAATATCCCTTCAGCCTTGAAAGATTAAACAGACGGCCATCTGACCTAGTGTGAAGGTTCACTTTTTTTATTTTTTTATTTTACAAGTGCGGCATCTGGTGATAGGTTTTATATAGTCTCCCATTCGTACCAAACAGGAGGCGACCATGGAAATATAGTACATTAAATAAATAGAAATGTACCCGCGAGGTGATAGAAATGTGACCACTGGTTTTGGTAGAAAACTTTTTAGATATGACTTACCAAAGTTTTTTCGCACGTGTAACAAAGGCTGATCTCGTCGAGAAGTGGGAGTGCAGTGTTTGATAGAAGTATATAGTTAATGCTCTCTTTTAAAAGAATACTTGAGTTAAAGAGGAAAATATAAAAATTCGGATATATGTCATAACCAGACTAAAATATGACGCCAACTACATATTCCTTAGTGTTACAGGTTACAATCGAGACAATGTCGAGGCCAGTTTCAACCATTTTAAGAAAAACCAACACGCATGTGCTTTGTACCACGCGTTGTTAAACTCGATCGATGGTCTGCGCTCGCGAGGAAAACGAAATGCTGAGGAGGTGGCGCAGAAACGGTAGATAGAAGGTATTGAACCTTCTTTCTTGCTTAACATAGATTGTTCAGGTCTCACTCCCATATAGAAGTAAACTGATGATACAGCAGCTACCTTTGTTAATGAAACTAGCAATTTCGGTGGCCAGAGAGAGTTTGTCATTGATGATATACACATGGTATGTGTGATGCACCGCACACAACACCACAGGGCAGACCCAGTTTTAACTGAGCACCAGAGGAACTCTGGAATGTTTAAGGAGGCCGCCCCGATGCTGGTTACAGCATCGGGCCGTCTGACTTAACACCATGCGTCATGCGTCGGCTGCAAAAATCCCCCCCCCTAACCTACACCCCACTATACATTGTCACCTGCGCCTTGATTTTGTTGAAGCACTATGTTCCACGGGGAGTTAAAGGGTATTGAGGGCGATACGATGAAAAACACTAATTATTAAAAATATACTTCTGGATACTCAAACGTGTGGTTCAGATAACATTTAAAGCGACCAATTCATAAACTGACGACTTGTTGAATGAAATGAAGCAATGTGGGTCACATGTTAGCGCGTAAAATGCTAAGTGTTATAGATACTCTTAATTATTGTGAATTTACAAAGATAAGTATGCATGGTTTTTTGTTTCAACAGCGATGTTGTAAAACGGGGGTCGCTATTTTTTGTTAATTAGCTTGATCCCGCTGTACTGATGCGATGTGTATTATCTGCGAGTGTGTTTTCATTACAAATCAATAACTAAAACTAAAAATTGAGTAAAAAGATTATTTAGACTCCAGTTTGCAATATAAAGTACGGCAGACATCTGAAAGTACGATGAAAACAACTGCAAATATGCTCAAGACATAAGTGCGTTCGAGACATCAGAAAGGGCACTGAAGACAAATGAAGGTACGTAAGAGACAACTGAAAGTGCGATGAAGACAATTAAAAGTACAAGGAAGACAACTGAAATTACAATGAAAACAATAAAAAGTACATTTACGACAACTGAAAGTGCGTTGAAGACCGCTGAAAATACTCCGAAAAAAAAATACACTGACGGCAAATGAAAGCACTCCGAAGACATCATAAAGTACGTTAAAGATAAGAACATGTGAGATTAAAACCAGATATCTAACTCTCCTTGAATAAGCTGTATCACAGTGAAAACTAGAAGAGACAGTAATAACAAGTTGAACTAATGGACAGGGAGATACAAAATCCTCCATCTACAAATACGAACAACACGCAACGCCATGTCTTACTTTTACATCAAGAGACAGCTCTATTTCCATCACCAGTTTACTTCTATATGACAGTGAGAAATATTCTTCCTCTTCTCGATAAGCGAACCTTGTAACAAAGACATGGGTTCTGAATATTTGATTTTGACACGTACGGGTAACAGCTGTGTAAAATAAGTCATATTTTCGACAAGGGACCGCTTAAGCAAACACATCTCCTACTGATTAAACATGCCCTGTAATGAGATTTCTTATCGATTATCCATGTGTTCTAAGTTGGGTTCGCGTGGAAGGGGGGTGAGTACTGGTTGTTGTTTGGTTTTGAAATATACAACTTGGTTGTAATGTAGACACGAAATAAATTATGTTGGATCCACAAAAAGGTGTGAGGTACACCTTGTAAATGACCAGGATTGTAGTTAAAGGTTCTGTTAGAATATCTCGCTTTAAAGTTAACCAGAATCAGGTGTCTAATTGGTAGGGCGAAAGAACCCGAATGTTATTATCAGCTGCATAAAGAAAGACATACGAACGGTGATTCTCAAAATATGGTGCGCGGAAAGCCTATTTGGGGGTCAGCGAGGTGAACACTATGTTCCTTATAATCGAACACCTTCTTTGATATTGTCATATCCTCGCGGCACAACTCTTATCTACAAAAGATCTCTGGGACCTCAATGATTTGTAAGACATCATTGGGTTCTTAGACTAAACCGTTTGAGACACGTTGTTCTATAATAAATTATTCTGTACCCAATCAGCTGGGGTACAACTTTTCTAAAATATTTAACCCTGTACAATCTATGTTAACCAAGAAAGATAAAGTGACATATGGTGATGCTCAACATCTAAACTCTCTGTATACAGCTACCTACAGACACACACACAGATACCTACAGGTATATGCACCAACACATAAACTACCTGGCCGACAAGCTCTTCCACTCTGTACAACAACCAAGATACCATACAACACACAATACAACACACCTCTCGCGATTAATTACGCGCTTAGTCAGACCCTGGCTAACCCACCCCAAGCCTGTTTTTTTCCTTCATAGACAATGGCGTGATAACGACAGACACTCACCTTGTTGAAGATGGTTACACGAAAAAGACGTGACAGACTCGCCAAGTAAACCGAACCGCCTGTGGTCTGAGGGCTGCTAGTGGTATACGAAAAAGAAGTGCGGTTATACGTCACCCATAGATCAACTAACTTTGTCAATAAATATATAAAATGTATCTAGTGTTTTCTCTTTTATATTTCTATATATGTATAACTAAATAACGTCTAACTGTTGCAATATGGTCTACCTCTCTGTAATATGTACGTATAACTGTTTGTAAAATAATCATCACACAACACGCCCGCCATTAATGAACTTATATATTACTATATACCAAGACCTCTCCTCCTCCACGTTCCTCCAACACATTTTCGTTATATAAAAGTCACGCGGTTGTAGACTGTATAAACAAACACACCAACACACATAACAAAACAATTCCACAACACACAAATATCCGCCCTAACCTAACTCCACCTGCTACATTACACCCGTACCTCGTCACCGACGTCTCTTCACTCCCACCTCTCAATGCTGGTCCACTCGCCTGCTACACCCCAAAAATGTACACAGATGCATGCTGACAACGTCACCACATCTCCCCTCAACATCTAAAATATCTTTCTTCCACCTCCAAAACCATTCCACAACACACAAAAATCCGCCCTAACCTAACCCCACCTGCTACATTACACCCGGACCTCGGCACCGATGTCTCTTCACTCACACCTCTCAATGCTGGTCCACTCGCCTGCTACACCCCAAAAATGTACACAGATGCATCCTGACAACGTCACCACATCTCCCCTCAACATCTAAAATATCTCTCTTCCACCTCCAAAACCATACCACATCACACAAAAATATCACCCCTAACCTAACCCCACCTGGTACATTACACCCATGCCTCGTCACCCCCACCACAAAAAACCTCCACTCGACCACAACACACTATTAGCGAACTAATATAGTGCTATATAAAAGTCACGCGACACCACAAAGCGCCACCACATTTCCCGTATATAAAAAGTCATCCCGCCATCTTGCCCCTGCATCACTCCTGCAGAATTAATATATGTCTATAAATAACGTCTTCTTGTTATCTAAACATATCTCTCTATAAAAACTCATGGTCCTCCTCCTCTCCTCCTCCTCAATTCCTTATATAAAAAGTCATCCCACCATCTTGCGCCACCACTGCATGCCACCACATTTCCCTTATATAAAAGTCATGTACCAATGCCTGCTGCTCCACCTGCACACTGAGTATTTCCTTATATAAAAAGTCATGCACATCCGCCTGATGCTCTACCTGCGCAATGAGTATTTCCTCATATAAAAAGTCATGCACCAACACCTGATGCTCCACCTGCACACTGAGTATTTTCTTATATAAAAAGTCATGTACCAACGCCTGATGCTCCACCTGCACACTGAGTATTTCCTTATATAAAAAGTCATGCACCAACACCTGACGCTCCACCTGCGCAATGAGTATTTTCTTATATAAAAAGTCATGGACCAACACCTGATGCTCCACCTGCGCAATGAGTATTTCCTTATATAAAAAGTCATGTACCAACGCCTGCTGCTCCACCTGCACACTGAGTATTTCCTTATATAAAAAGTCATGTACCAACACCTGATGCTCCACCTGCACACTGACTATTTCCTTATATAAAAAGTCATGCACCAACACCTGATGCTCCACCTGCACACTGAGTATTTTCTTATATAAAAAGTCATGTACCAACACCTGATGCTCCACCTGCACACTGAGTATTTTCTTATATAAAAAGTCATGTACCAACGCCTGATTCTCCACCTGCACACTGAGTATTTCCTTATATAAAAAGTCATGCACTAACACCTGATGCTCCACCTGCGCAATGAGTATTTCCTTATATAAAAATTCATGTACCAACACCTGATGCTTAACCTGCACAATGAGTATTTCCTTATATAAAATGTCATGTACCAACGCCTGCTGCTCCACCTGCACACTGAGTATTTTCTTATATAAAAAGTCATGTACCAACGCCTGATGCTCCACCTGCACACTGAGTATTTCCTTATATAAAAAGTCATGCACCAACACCTGATGCTCCACCTGCGCAATGAGTATTTCCTTATATAAAAAGTCATGTACCAACGCCTGCTGCTCCACCTGCACACTGAGTATTTTCTTATATAAAAAGTCATGTACCAACGCCTGATGCTCCACCTGCACACTGAGTATTTCCTTATATAAAAAGTCATGCGCCTCCTCCTCTCCTCCTCCTCAATCCTTTATATAAAAAATCACCCCGGCCATTTGCCCCTGCACATTTTCCCTATATAAAAAGTCATCCCGCCATCTTGCGCAATATAACCTCTTCTTGTTATCTCAAGTCCGCCATCTTGCGCCATATACCCCTCTTCTTGTTATCTCAAGTCCACCATCTTGCGCCATATACCCCTCTTCTTGTTATCTCAAGTCCGCCATCTTGCCCCACCACATTTCCCGTATATAAAAGTCATGCGCTCCACCAGCGCGCCGCCATTTTTTTGCTATATAAAAGTCATGCGCTCCATCCTCTTCTCGTTATCTCAAATCCGCCATCTTGCCCCGCCTGAATGCGCTTATATAAAAGTCACGCGCCGCCTGGCGTTTTTGCTATATAAAAGTCACGCGCCGCTTGGCGCGCCGCCTGAATAATACCTAAAAGGTACATTCCCTACTACTACCGGGTTTGCCTTCCCTCTTCGATCCCTACTCTATCGGCCAGATTGCAGTGATGCAGCCTGTTTCCAGGACCACCACTCTGAGGTGGAGTAGGGTCTTGGTTAGCCCTGGTTCGCTGGCCCTGATTCAACCAGTCAAGCTATTGGTCACTGGCTGCATTGATCTCGTCAGCTGCGTCTTCGGTTCCTAGATAATTCAAGAACAAGGACTGCCTTTTTCCATTGCCAGAAGTTGCCAGGAGGGATTTGGAACAATCAATTGTTTGAATGTATCCTCTCCTCGGGGACTATAACTAAATACATGGGGGCATGTTCCAGTCAATAAATACAACTGCCGGTTAGAATTGGCAAAAACAAAACGACAGCCTAGAAGAAAGTGGATCGAGGGAGTGACAGATCCCTAAATGGTGCACAATGACGCAGTTAATATGCTAATTGGACAAGTTGACAACCAATACTAAGCTTTCATTTCGACGACGGCGGTGTTAACGCTTAAAGAAAAGAAAGAACGACAATCAATCCGTAAGTGGCGTTTGCTATTCCCCTTTATCTAAGGCATAGCTGTTATAAATACTTAACTATTTTTTGTTTCTGTAGTTTTCATTGTGCACTAGATCTTCTATACTATTTTCCTAGTAGGTTATCTATTATGATCTAAGAAACATAATAAAGTTTTACTTCTATTGAAATAATCGTATTGTGTAAAGTATTATCGCAGTATTTGTGCACGTGTGTTTATTACTTTATGCTTTATATCACACATGTTTTAAAATGTGTGTTTTGTCATGTTCTTGCAGTTTACTATGTTTATTCGCAATAGAATGCTAACGAAAATGTGTTTGATTTTACATCTTGTTGGGGTGTTTCGTCATGTTCAATCTAGTTATCATTTCCTGCATTTATTTTCATTATCTTTGTCTTTATGATTCTTATTTTTAGTGTTGGACTTGATTTCTGTTACCTTCCATATATTTCCTAATGCCAGCCATGTGTGACCGTGCTGTGCTCTGGTTACCAATTCACCTAATGTTTTAACTGGTTACCAATTCAAAGTGTGTGTAACCGTGGTGTGTGGGCTTTCACTAGGTGGAATGTCAGGCCTAGTGAAGTATTTCAAGTTTTTACACAAACAAGTCTCTTTTGTTCATCTTCCAAGTTAATGCTATTGTGTATAAGTACTGGCCATCTCCGCCAGAGTTGGTGATTCCTGGATGAACTACTTTTTCCTCCTTTGTTCAACCCTCGACTCGTTCTCTTCCTTCTCCGTTGTTATTATAGTGACTGATCGTATAGTGGATTTTATAATGATTATTGACCTGGCCTACATACAACAACCCTCAAGGATAGACTCAAACATATGTTTTCTCTCTTGCTAAAACATTTATTTACATGTAATATTCCTCAATAACGCAGGTAATTCTTCATAGAGCTCACATACAGTTGTATCATAGTTGCTTCATTCATAAACTCTTTATCTCGTGTATATACAAGTATATACTTAATCTCCCTTTGTTCTTCTATCATCTCCATTTACTTGTTTAGCCTCTTCAAACTCTACCTCAGTTTGCTTAATATGCCTCAATACTCCTGATCAGCACTTCCAACTCATTGTCTTGTGCTTTTATTCCTCCTGACCAAACTTGGTCAGACCTGCCTCTATTTCCGGTTCTGAAAAGCATACTATAATTCTTATACATGTAACAAGTCTTCTATACTCCATACTTACATGCGAGAGCATGCAGGTAGTTCTTAAAGAAGTCGACTCTCTCAGTCGCTTACTTGTCGTAACTATTTCTGTAGACGACTCATTGGTTCACTCTCTGTGAACTCACTCTGATAAAAATATGGTTTTCGTCTTGGAATTCGTTCTTACCATCTATTCGTATATAACAGTACCAAGCTTGACCATCAATGTATCATTCAAATACTTCTCTTCTCTAAGGGCTCAGCGTGTATTTGACATGTCGACTTGGGATTTCTGATTTACTTCTGGAATTTTTCATCAATATGAATGATAAGTTCAAAACTATACTTACAGGCAATTCCCTGAATCTCTCCCGAAATACACTCTCTACTGTGACTGTAGGAACTTTCTTAATCATCTTCTACTCTGTCTATCCGAAACTTCTTAGTTATCTTGTATAGTTACTGACTAGAGCTATCACATCCTCTGAATCTTCTAAAACTTATACTATTTCTGTCTAACCACAGAATCCTTTAATCTTCTGAGTTATCTCTACAGCTTATGCATTTTCTGTATAACTTCTGAACTTATCTGTATAACCACAGAATCTGTTAAAACTGGTGGCAACCGCCAAAAGCACTTCTTGCTTTTTTCAACTTCTGAAACCCGACAGCCCTTCAGAAACCCGCAGACCTTTCTGACCTCTAGTCATTGTTACCTGGTGCGTTTCTTTCGCTACCTCTGATTCGTTCCCTAATCTGTTTTCCAGCTCAAACTATTGGTCGAGCTTTATTTACTACTCACCAGAAAAATACTCACGTTTTACTAACGCAAGCGAAGTTAGTGAACCGTTGTCTGTTATTTTTAATCCTCACTCTATTTTCTTCTTCGTGAACTGTTTTAAACGTTCATCCAACCTTGGCAATGTATTTATAATGCCTGGGCAAACCCTACGGTGACATACTTTAAGCGTTCATATAACCTTGCCAGAAGCATAAACAATGCTTGGGCAAACCCTACGGTGACATACTTTAAGCGTTCATATAACCTTGCCAGAAGCATAAACAATGCTTGAGCAAACCCTAAGGTGACATACAACCCGGGGCCGTACAAATCTATCCCGTAGGGAGACATTTGCGTTCTATCAACTACTATCTAGTCTTCACTTAGCATACCATCATATCTGCTCCTGTATATATACATTTATAAACTATGAATCATAATATAAAAAGTCCAAAAAAACTAAGATCCTAAGTGTAACGTTATCTCATTACAGTTACTAAGTCTTGAATTGAGGTATATCATCAATACTCGACCTCATATAATACAACTAAATAATTAACAATATTTCCACACGTGAAATATTTAAATATGTACATTTTGTCGACATGGTAACTGTCCCTGGAAGCAGAGATTTGTCAGTACTCTTTATGTCTATAGTATCTGCCGTCAATGTCGTCCCTGCATTGTAACGGACAGATAAGCGGAATAAACCTAATTAATATAGCGAAGCATGCATAAGTAAATGTCCCAAGGCGATAGTGAAAGGCAAATGTCGCTAAGTCAGAATTTGATGTTAGCCTTGGATGCACCAGTCAAATCGTCAACTCTGTCTGAAACTATAGACGCGTGTCCAAGTAACTGTCCTGGGGCGATAGTGAAAGATATGTGTCACTATTCAGGTCAGAATTTGATGTGCTCGACTGATGTTAGCCTTGGATGCACCAGTCAAATCGTCAACTCTGTCTGAAACTATATACGCTATACCCATGTGTATCAGACTTCACAAAATACCAAACATCATTGTGCCTGAAATTAATGTCAACGTGACTATGTAAATGTCATCACTATCATCTCTCAAGTAGGTAGTGCCTAAAATATCAATACTGCAACCATGTCGTATCCCTGGTGTCGCTATAAAACCAGTGTAATGGTAAGTGGAAATTTTGATCATCAGTGCATTATGTGCACATGTGTATGGGTAAGAGAGTTTCTTACTCTGCTATGACTTGGCTGGATCTATATCATATCTCTTCTTTTTTTCATTTTTCTCTTTTTCCAATTGAAATGTGCATATACCTGAAATTCATACATTATACAAATCAATGTGCATATAACGCTATCTATAGTTAATTAACAATCCTGATCCTCTGGTGTGCTGAATCTTGAACCTTGGGAATAACACTACCATGCTTCATGAAATTATATGAAATTAGTCCACATTGTCACGACTTTGTGTTTCTCTATAGTATGTTTGTTTGTGTCTCTCGTGTTTTTTTCTTCAAAGTTCTATACTCTCATGCTTTAAAAGGTTAGTGAGTAATGTGAGTGTCTAAGTGTGCACAGGAATATAAATATCACTAACGGTTAACTACAGCACTATTGCTGGGTGAGGGCTGCGAATTAGTACTATTGCTGGGTGAGTACTTTACGATGATTACACTAATTTCGAGATTTCTTTTGCAAGCTCTAACAGTGTAATTTCTCTACTGGAAAGGCGACTATCGTACTGTGACGAAGTTGGTATCGATTGTGCTATCGTGATTATAGTCGCTCTGCAGGAGAAAGGGGGCGATTGAATATTTGTACGATTTTGTAAACCTGGAAACGGTTTGTGTACTTGGCGATGATTTCTTTTGAACCTGGCTCGTACATGTTCTTGTGGTAGACGTAACAACTTCGCTCTTGGTGGTGAATCTGGTGATGAAGGGTGGTAAGGGCGCTTGGTGGCTATACGTATCTCGGTGTTGGTAGTATCATCCATGCAATCGATGTCGCTTTCTTCTCGTTCTGTTGTGTCAAGTTCTGATTCTTCAGGTGCCAAAGGCGTATCGATAATATTCTTGTCTCTGTGTGTGTCATCATAAGGTTGCGATGTTTTAATGTTTATATGCTCTGCTGTAGGGCTCTGACTATGATGGGTTATGTTGCTTCTCGTTGCTTGTAAAGGTCTTTCATCATCGCTATCCCAGCTGGAGTGTGTAGGCTGGTGTTGACTTGAAGCTGGCGGTTGTAATTGTCGACTGGTATGTTGTTCTGTAAGGCTCCGACTATGGGGGGTTATGTTGTTTCTCATTGTTGTTTGCAAGGGCCTCTCATCTTCGCTGTCCCAACTGGAGTGTGTAGGCTGGTGTTGACTTGAAGCTGGCGGTTGTAATCGTCGACTGCCATAATATGTTTGACTCGCTATGGATGGATGGGGTTCGTTGTCATGCACAGATACTGGTGTGCTGCTATCCCTATCGTGTAAACGATTGTCTCGAAATATCAATCTCTCTCTTAGTTCTGCTGGCGGAATATCATCTTCGTCTTCTGAGTTGTCTCTACAGCGAGTCAAATGATGTATAGCATCTTGTAATTGATCTGGAGTGTTACTTTGTTCTGCGTTAGTATCCAGCTCACCATCTGTGTCGCGTTCGCTGTGTGAGGTGCTTGGGGACTCTGTAGAATTATAGTGATTCAACGTGGCTTTTCGTACTGGTCTGCCATTCGGTAAAGCTGGTGGTGCTGTGGGGCGATGATTATCTTTCTGCATTTGTGCTGCGTGTGTTTTGGTGACTATGTTCTTTTCTTCATTCCATAATATATAATTTATGGGTGTTGTCTGTTCAAGTACTTTATATCCGTCGAGCCATCGTGCATCAAATTTGTTATCTCGAACATTCTTCTTGTAATAGACTTTATCACCAACTTGAAATTGTTCTAATTTAGCTCTTTTATCGTGCTGCTTCTGCCATTTCTTAAAAGCTTTCTGGGAGTTTCGATTAGCTATCTGGTGTGCTCTATGCTTTTCTCGTAGTATACTTTCGATGGGATCTTCGCCTAGATACTTCCTCTGAGGTTGCAGGAGATTATCTAATGAGACAGTAGGTTCACGTCCATATAACATGTAGAATGGGGACAGTCCTGTCGTCTCATTTATATTTACTCGTATCGCTTCAAGGGCTTGATTGATATATATATCCCAATATTGTGCATTTCCTTGTATATATTTGACAAGGATATCATGCAATGTAGCATGCATTCTCTCATTTCTTCCATTTGCCTGCGGTCTATAGAAACTACTAGTGGTATGTTGAATATGCAAAATCTGGAGTGTCTTCTGGAAAGGATTACCAAAATAGTTTCCCATTATCTGTAATTATTCTCTTAGGGCAACCATGTCTTGGTACAAATTCTTGCAGAAAAAACTCCGTCACTGTCGCTGACGTTATATTCTTGAGAGGATAACTTTCAGGCCATACCGAATATTGATCAACAATGTGTAAAAGGTATACATTCCCAGACTGCGTAATGGGATATGCACCAGAAATGTCCATACTTATGACTTCCATAGGGAAATGGGATGGTTTCATCTCTTGTAAGGGAACTTTAGTTGGTCTCATGTTTCTCATTCTGCATATTTTGCAAGTACTAACAAATTCAATTATGTCTTTGTACATTGACATCCAATAGTATCATTTCTTGATAATGTCGATGGTTTTATCTCTTCCAACATGTCCATTATTGTCATGGAACTGCTCTAGTAACTGAGGAACTACTAACCGTGGAATTACTTTTTGTAATCTCCCTTCTTGTTTCTCATCGATGTGATATAGAACGTGGTCATGTGGCAGGATTGTAAACTGTTTGAATGATGTGGGTTTCGTTTCTACTTGTTTGATGAGTTTGAGAATTTTGGGATCTCTTCTCTGCTCAGCGTGTACATCAAATGTGTCCAAATCCACTGTTTCTTGTGTGCCGCTATCTGTTGTGGCGGTGGAATTTTCATCATCTATTCTGTTGGAATTTATAATGTTGATCTCCTTTGCATTGTCGTTGATGTCAGTAAACGCATGTATGTGGATCATCCTCCTGTGTAGTACTGGGGTGGGGGGTTCGAGAAAGGAGGTCTGCACACGTATTCTGAGTACCCGGGATGTATTCAATTTTTTTTGTCATATGATTGTAAGTTTATGGACCATGTTTGTAATTTCTTGGGCTGCTCATGTGTCTTAGTGAGCCAATTCACTAATGGTTGGTGGTCCGTTCTAATGATAAGTTTGGTACCTCTAATATAAATATCAAGTTTCTGTATCGAGTAATGTATGGCGAACGCTTCTTTCTCTGTAGTCAACCAGCGTCTCTGTGTTTTAGAGAGGGCGTGTGACACAAATGCTATGGGCATCTCATTAGGATTCTCTGGTATGATAGGTGTCTCGTTTTCTTTTCTGGGTTGGACTAAACAAGCGCTTATTGCTGTATTCGAGGCATCCGTGTACAAAATCATTGGGCGAGATATATCTGGATGTGCGAGAAGTGGTATCGTTGTAAGTGCTTCCTTAAGGTAATCAAAGGATTCCTGACATTCCTCTGTCCACTTAAATCTTGAATACTTCTTGGTAAGGGGAATGAGTGGTTTAGCGGCCTTTGAAAAGTTAATAACGTGGCGTCTGTAATATCCACAACAATCGATGTACGCTCGTACCTGCTTCACTGTTGTGGGAGCGGGCATTTTTCTTATTGCTTCCACTTTATCTGTGTCAGGGCGAATACCATCTTTGTTGGCTATGAATCCTAAATATTTGGTTTCTGTTTTTAGGAATTCGCATTTGCTTAGCTTGCGTTTAACTTATTGGTGTCGGAGGCGATCAAAAACTTGTTCAACCTTCTTTAAGTGGTCATCCACAGTACCTGATGTGTGAATAAATACATCGTCTATATAAGCCAATGCAAAAGAATGCATTCCCTGCAAAACCTCGTCTATCAGTGCCAGTATGTTGCGGGACTCCTTTTCAAACCAAAAGGCATAACGTTCCATTTGTAGCTACCCTTGTGTGTACAGAATGTTGACTTTTCTTTCGCTGCTGGTGTCATAGGAATACACCAAAATCCTGAGCGTGCGTCCAATGTAGTGAAGTGTGTAGAATGTCCAAGTGTCCCCAAAATATCATCAATGCGTGGTAATGGGTATGAAATCGTTTTTGTAATTCTGTTCAATGCTCGGTAATCGCAACAAAATCTACTCGTTCCATCTTTCTTTGATACAATCGCTATTGGCAACGACCATGCTGATCTCGATCTCTCTATAATTCCTGCACTCAACATGTCGTTTATAGCTTTCTCCACTATTTCACGGTTTTTCAAAGGAGCGTGGTATGGTTTCAAACTAATGGGTTCTTCTGTTGTAGTCTGAATGTCCATATGTACTGTGTTGGTTCTGCCTAACTCCATATCTGTTAGTGCAAACACATCTTGGTGTTTAGTGACGAACGTAGTAAGTTTAGATTTATATTGATCGTCTACTTTCAGTGTGGCCAATAACTGCGACAACCGATCTGGTGTGTCATTCCGTATGTAGGACTCATTGTTTGTCCACGGTGTTTTGACATATGTATTCTCTTCTTCAGTTCTGTGAAAGTTACTTCTACTCTCTCGTTCTCTACTGTAGTATTCAAAGGGCTTTGCATATCTGGGTTCATCTCTTCGATAAAATGGTTTATTCGCGTACCTCATATTGGGTTTCCGCCATGGAGTATGCTCTACATCTGTTCTATATATGTTTCGTCTGCTCTCTCGTTCACTACGGCAGTATTCAAAGGGCTTTGGATGTCTGAATTCATATCCTCGATACAGTGGTTTGTTTGAGTATCTCGTATTGGGTTGCCGCCATGGAGTATGCTCTACCTCTGTATTGTAAATATGACGTCTACTCTGTCGTTCACTACGGCAGTATTCAAAGGGCTTTGTTGGAGTTGGTAGTAGATGGTGGGTAACGAGATTGACATAATGGAATTGTTTTCTACTATCGCCTGCTCTTCTATATATCCCATCATGTGCTTTTCTTTGTATCACTTGGTTCACTCTCTGTGCATAAGAAAGATATTCATTTTTTTCCGCATCTGCATCTATGTGTTCAGGTTCATTTCTGCAAGCTCTCTCATACGGTGTGTCATCTTGATTGGTATGTCTTCTCTCTCTGTGTGTGGAAGTAGCACAATTATCATGTATATACCCAGTGTTATTCCTCTTGTGCCTATGAAGTGTTTGCTGACATCTTCGTCTCTCATTATTCTGCTGGTTATAAATTCTATCTCTGTCCATTGTTCTTTTTGACTGGACCATCTTTCTTGTTCCTGGTGTGTGACGCCTAACTCTGTGTGTGAATTGGTTAACATCTGTGCTTTGCCAATGACATGTTCTGTCAGAGGCTGAAGGGTGACCTGGGGCATGATTTTGGGATATGCGTGGAGCGGGGGAATAATGGTGTCGACTCTGACCAACTTCAGGTATTTTGTTGTTTATGGTAGCGGTCAAGGACGTCTTAGCACTTTAGCAACTATTGTGCCTCTGTGTATCGTTGTAGCTTGTCCCGACGTGTTTATAATCATGACCGAAAAGTCACGGGAGGGTGAAACTTCTGCAATACGCCATAAATGTGTTGGATGGTCGGAAGTTCACAAGATGTTTGATTTGTTTATACAACTGTTCCCTAATCAAACTAACTGAAGTGCCAGTGTCCACAAGTGCGCGGTAATTCTTGTTGTCAATCTTGATCAGGCATGAACTAGGGTCTGGCGTAATGTTTATGGATTGTATTTGTTGCTGCGGTGTCCCTTGAGGAGAAGGTGTTAGGTGTGAGACCATGTTGTTGTTCCTTATATGTTTTGACCTACGATGAAGGAAATTGTTGTCTTCATTTTCTTTATAGTCATCACTAACGGTCCAGCTTAATGATTGACTGTTCCGTTTCCCTGGTTGTACATTCGTGCTTGTCCTCTAGTAAAATTGGATGCTGTATGTGCTCCCCGAAAATTTTCACTATACCGATGAGTAATGCCATAACCATACTGTCGTGGGTTGTTATAATTTTGCTGGTGTAGGCGAGGATGTTGTCGTCGGCACTAAGGGGCTAGGTGTCCTCGAAAACCACAAATGAAACAAGTAAGAATATTAACTTGGTTTATGCTCTGTTGAACTCCGCCAATGCCGGTCCCAAGCCCGGATGAAAAAGGAGGAGGGCGGCCTGCATGGAGGCCGTAAGGAGGCAGCCCCTCCACCATGCAAAGGCACAACAGGCCAATCACCTGTTTGTCTTAAACTATGATTACGAGCAATACAAGAGAGAAAACCGGACTGATTCTAAAGGCAACGAACTGGAACGGACTACGGACTACGACTTATGGAACTTGGAACACAAGAAGTATAAATGGGAAGGAAGAGGAGCTGGTGGAAGAGATGAGGAAAGCAAAACTAGAAATCCTGGCTATAACGGAAACGAAGAAAAAAAGGACAAGGAGTCATGGATCTCGATGGCAACACGTTGCTCTACAGTGGTGTACCCATATCTGAAAGAGCTAAAGGGGGCGTGGGTTGCATTGTGGCCCAAAATCAAAAAGATAGTATCAAGGGATGGAACTTTGTCTCGGAGCGCATTATGGTTGTAAAACTAAAAGAAGGATAAACCATAGTCAACCTGGTCATAGTGTATGGGCCAAATGAGGATGAGAGAGCAGAGGTCAAGGAGGAATTCTTCGAGCTGCTTCAAAGGACAGTGGATGACTGCCTAGATGAAGTTATCATGCTCGGAGATTTTAATACCAGAGTTGGAAATGACCATGCTAGATGGGGTGGAGTTATCGGAAGATATGGAGAAGATACTCTCAATGACAATGGAAAGCGACTCCTTAGATTCTGCAGTGAGCAGAATCTGATAATTACAAACACAAAGTTCCCCCATAAGCGCATACATGCATACACTAGATGTGAACCAACAAAGAATGAGAAGTCAGTGATCGACTATGCCATTGTTCGGAGAAGCTCATTCAGATATGTGCGAGATGCAAGAGTCTGGAGGGGGCCAGAGATTGGAAGTGATCACTACCTGCTAACAATCAAACGAACAACTGAAAGAGTTGCTCAGCCTAGGAACTGCCCAACATCACGCAAGAAACCAAGTAAACGAGCAGGAGAAATGAGCATTAGGACCTACAAGCTGAGAGAGCCAGAAATTAAGACCAGATATCAGGGGCTTATTGCTACAGCAGTGAGCAACACAGAAGAACGACCTGATGACTTGGAAACCCTCTGGAATAAATTCAAGGATATCACAAAGACAGCTGCTGCAGAAGCATGCGGTGAAGTCCGACTTGGGAACCAGAGAAAGAGGACACCTTGGTGGACAGAGGAAGTCAAAGAGAAAATAAGAGAGAAGAAAATGGCATGGAAACAATACTTAGGAGCTAAAAACACAACAGGACAAATGGAAAAAATATAGAGAATATGTGACACTCAGAACAGAAGCAAAGAACAAAGTGCTAGCAGCAAAACAGAAGTCCTGGGAAGAATTTGAAGAAAAGCTAGAAAAAGATGCACAAGAAAACCAGAAATTGTTCTATAAGACCCTAAAGAACATGAGGAAGGAAAAACAATGCCTTTTCAAATTTATAAAGGACAAGCAAGGCAAATTGCTTACTGCCCCAAAGGAAGTAATGGAAAGATGGAAAGAATATTTCTCAGAACTCCTGGATGGTGAGCATGGTGAAGCATCAGAAATGATAACCACTAGCACAGAAGAGAAAACCAATGATGGTGAAGATGACATAAAGATGGAAGAACTGAGGGCAGCACTATAGAAAATCAAGATGGGCAAAGCAGCAGGGCATGATGGTATAACACCAGAAATGGTTAAGTACATGGGAGCATCAGGCGACCTATTACTCCTAAAGGTCCTACAGGCAGCATGGTGCAACAAGACCATACTAAAGGATTGGGAGATTGCCATCATAACACCAATTTTCAAAAAGGGTGACAATCGACAATGTGGAAACCATAGAGGCATATCCCTTCTCAGTGTCCCTGGTAAAATCTACTCTAGAATCCTAGAGCAGAGACTCCGACGTCTAGCTGAGCCACAATTGGATGAGGTTCAGTGCGGATTCCGAGCAAACCGAAGTACTCAAGACCTAATCTTCACACTCAGACAGCTGAGTGAAAAGGCCCTTGAGTATAAGAGTGAGATCCATCTTTGTTTCATAGATCTGGAAAAGGCATTTGACAGGGTCCCTTGGAGCAAACGTTGGGACTGTTTGGCAAGGAAGAATATCCCAGCACCTCTGATTCATGCTATACAGAGCTTCTACAAGTCTTGCAGAAATTATGTGAGGACAGCAAACCATAAGTCAGAAGAGTTCAGGACCACCACTGGTGTAAGACAAGGTGATATCCTATCACCTTACCTCTTCATACTCCTTATGGACGATGTCATCAAGGTATGTAAGGAGAGAACAAGAAAGTATTCAGTGGGGTACTGGAAGATGAGACAGGTCTATATTTCGGAGCTGGCATTTGCTGATGATGTTGCCCTGATTGCTAAATCAGAGGCACATCTCCAATCCAACCCGCAAGTCTGGAAGGAAGAGCTGGAGAAGAGAGGGATGGTCATAAGCAGCTCTAAAACAAAATCCATGGTGATATCACGAGAAGAAAGAAAACATCAGATTAAGTTGGGAGAACAGATCCTGGAGCAGGTCGACCACTTTAAATATCTCGGAGCTATTATAGACCGAAAGGGAGGCATCAAAGAAGAGTTGGCCACTCGAAAAGCAGCGACTGGGAGACTTTTTCAGGCCATAAATCGTGGATTCCTCAGCAAGAAAGAGGTTGGTAAGAAAACGAAGATGGCTGTATACCGCTCCACCTATGTCCCAGTCTTGACATATGGATGCGAGTCGTGGGCAATGACTACAACCCACAAAAGCCAGATCCAAACCTCAGAAATGAGGTATCTGAGGAAAGTGGTTGAAGTAACAAGAAGAGACATGGTCCGCAACCAGGCGATTCGTCAAGGCCTAAAATCCCATCCGCTGCAGACCCAAATAGAACAGTCCCAACTAAGATGGTTTGGCCATGTCTGCAGAATGGGAGAAGATCGGCTACCACGACAAGCATGGGAAACAAAGAGCCAGGGATCCAGACCACCAGGACGACCCAGAGTCCGCTGGGAGGACAACATTAGACAATCTTTGAAGGACCGAGGACTAGAATGGAACCAGGCCAGGAAGAAGACAGCTGATAGAATGGTCTGGCGCTCTCTCTTCCAAACTTCTACACCTCACGGTAGAAGGGGAACGACTAAGTAAGTAAGTAAGTATGCTCTGTTGTCTGGGAGGGTGTCGAGCATAATTTGTGTTGAAGTGTCCCTGGTTACCCGTCTGGCTTGGGTAATGCCAACGCGGGCCGGAATGTCCAATTTCCATCGGTTCATGTTCTGTATGTGACTCAACTGTAGGTTCCTGTTCAATACATTGGCTAAATCTTGTTTGAACATTCTCTTCCGTGATTGCTATTTGGATCGCTTCATTTATTGTTTTCGGATCCTTGCAAATCATGTGCAATTTGGTGTTGTTGTCTAACAGTCCGTCAATAAATATTCCAACTATATGTTTCTCTAGGTCTGGTGATGCTGTCAACCCATTCAGGAATGCGTCCTCTGCTAAATTTAATAATTTCTCTCCATAGGATTGTATGGGTTCATTATGCTGCTGTCTGATGCGGCGAAGAAGTGACCACGCATGCTCCGTATTGGTAATATCACTATAGCTTTTTGTTAGCTCTTTCTTCAGTGACTCATATGTCTCACTTGGATATGCACTATCACGTCTTCTTAGACAGTCAGTAACCAAAGAGTCGGACGATAAATATAATATTCTCTTGCGCTCTGTGTCTGTGCATGCATTTACCATAGTGGTGAATCTATCTGCATCCTTTAACCATCTTCTAAATTCCTTAGAGTCTCCTGTGAATGGTGTAATAATCGATCTAATCTGGTTGTATTTTGCGTACAGACCAACATTATGCAATGTTTCTGTAATGCACTTAAGAGCGGCCATTTTGGTTCTTGCTCCGGAGGTAGAGGAACAAATGTGGGTTGTTGTTGCATCTGTTGTTGTTGTTGTTGCTGATACATTATATCTGCCTGTGATGTAGCCATGATGTCACTTGAGAAGGACTGGTCTCGGCGCCAATTCACTAAAATGTGACCGTGCTGTGCACTGGTTACCAATTCACCTAATATACCAGGTGTGTTTTCACTGGTTACCAATTCAAAGTGTGTGTAATGTCGCAGATTTTTGAAAGGGGAATTAAGACTTGGGTTGGTCCCTTCTGAATAGATTTGAATAAGTGATAGTCACAGTGAGAAGTAGTAATAGCAATAGATTTCCACGAGTGAAATAGTAGAATGTGGTCAATAGGCTGTCTCTGAGATCGAGAAATCTTCTCTCTCTCACCTATCTTCTACGACAGCTTTCGAGGAGTCAGACAGTCTAACCACACACACACACACACACACACACACATATATATATATATATATATATATATATATATATATATATATATCTCTAACTACTCACGTGCACGCACATACAAACATACAAGACGACAGTTATACGTACAGACGTAGGAAAACTATAACAAATGATTATATAAATATTCTCGAACGAGCTGACCAACACGCTGCTTAATTTCAAGAGAAATTTTAATTATCATCTAAAATTTCTTCACAACACATAGAAATTACATCAAAGCATATATACATAGTCATAAAAAAATCTAGGAATTGCTACAAGAAATGATAGACCCACAGTTAGATCTTATCCCTCGAGGTATGCCCACAGTCCCGTTGGAAGAAAGTGATAGCCCCAAGGAAACAAGGATACATAGGATTAGGCCTAATATTTCCCCTTCTTAAGGTATGGACAGACATGATATCTCTGCTCTATTTTAAGGGAAATATGATTAGCAATACTTGCATACAGAAAGTTAAGATAGCAAAATGGGTGCCCAATTACAACAATAAAAATATCACTCCGTCCTGCATTCACTTTATTCATTCAGCCGAGCACACGTGCACATGTTCATACTCACAGCTTAGATAGCCACTTCTATTAATACAATTTTTAGGACATTCACCTACAGACTCGTCAAGGGCAGTCTTTGACCAAGAAATCCCCAGTTCCAAAAAGACAGGATGAATTCTCTGCTTCCGGGAACGACTCCTTGGGTGTTCTTATTTTTCGGATGTCTGTTTAGGTCACATTAAAATTGTCCAGGCACGAAACATTAACAACGAGCACAATGTCAATAGCTTAGGTTTCTAGAATTGAGGAATGTCAGATCGGTGTCTACTTTCAGGAAAAGGACTATATTTGGTCACCACACCACTAGTCGAAACTCCGTCGGAAATGTTACTGACGTTAATATGTTACTTGCCACAACGGCTAAATTTGTACATAGAGTTTGTGCAGAAAATCTGATCTGGCTCAAAGGCCCAGTATCTTTAAAAACATTTGAGAGTTGTACTCTGTATTTATGAAACACACGCACTGTCCAGTTGTTAACTGAAACCCACGTGGTTAAAAGATTGTTTCTCACAGGTATGTCTCTGTCTATTTATGAAGGGAAGACCACAATAAAATACTTATACATGCTACGTACTCGGATTATAACTTACATTTTTAAACTGCAAGCGTACCGCTTGACTTATCATTTAAAACTTCCCGCGCACTAAGTTATATTTAAAAATCATCAATCCTCCTGAATTAGGAATATTCCGTGCATCTATGGTCTCTCTGTACTAAACCGCCGCAAAAATTTGGGTTAACCAACACGCACGTGAGCAAGCTTCTAGCATAAGTTATACATCAATCCTCCTGTTAGTTTTATTCCGTCAAAAATTGTTTATAAGTTAGTTTAGAAAAATTGTTCTCGTCTGATTATTTTAGCAGTAAAATTAAATTCCTTAATAGCCGACTGAGTTTAAGCTAGAAATATAATTTCGGTTTTCCACTGTAACTCGTCACTAAAAATAATACAGCGCTCTGCATCAAATCTAACTAGTGAAATAAAATAAGCGATTTAACACTTTAAACACTTCACAAAATACTAGATATTAATATAATATATATAACATTTACCTCAACACAGAACTACTAAGAACTTAAACCACTTCGACCAAACTAAATGCCATCTCTATTAACAGAGATTCTTAGGAATCGAACGAAGGCTTGTTCTAGTCTTGACTGCAAAGTTACTGAGTGAATTAAGTCTGAAACTCTCGTTTAAGATATATGAAACACACATAAAGAATGTGCCCTATTTCCAAAACCACGCAATCTCTCGTCTTTCCTAACACTACGTAACTTAGACGCATGCCTGTAAGTGACACCGGTGCGTCTTCACACCTACGTTAACAAACTGACCGAGAAGCGTGCGTGTCATGGAAAAACCCAGACTATATGTCTCATTCCCGAGCGCTGCGTGAGTGTCATATCACACTTCACTCTGAGAGAAACGTTAGTGTCAGGTGAAAATGCTAGACGGTATGACACCTAGCCTGACGAAACGCCCGTGACATGAGAAAAGTACAGACGCCTGTCTGCTATCTCTGTCTGCCCAGACGAGTATTCACACGTTCTGTCGTCCACTGACATCTAATGCAATAGAATGCATTTAAACGCTCTCTCTCAATGACACGTTACGTCATAAATGCGTTTACCAGTATGAGAAAGAAACCGGTAAAATTGAGAATGGGAAAGAAAATATTTTTCGCAAACGAATGGATGCGAAAAATACAGGAAAAAGGTAAAGAGTGATAATAAAAATAGAGGATACGGGTGAAAGAAAAAGAAGAGGATATAGGCAATTTAATGATCATAAAACCGCTGTGACATGTAACCATGGTGTGTTCTTTCCCTAGGTGGCAGATGGCAGGCCTAGTGAAGTATTTCGAGTTTTTACACACACAAGTCTCTTTTGTTCATCTTCCAAGTTAATGCTATTGTGTATAAGTACTGGCCATCTCCGCCAGAGTTGGTGATTCCTGGATGAACTACTTTTTCCTCCTTTGTTCAACCCTCGACTCGTTCTCTTCCTTCTCCGTTGTTATTATAGTGACAGATCGTATAGTGGATTTTATAATGATTATTGACCTGGCCTACATACAACAACCCTCAAGGATAGACTCAAACATATGTTTTCTCTCTTGCAAAAACATTTATTTACATGTAATATTCCTCAATAACGCAGGTAATTCTTCATAGAGCTCACATACAGTTGTATCATAGTTGCTTCATACATAAACTCTTTATCTGGTGTATATATATACTTAATCTCCCTTTGTTCTTCTATCATCTCTATTTACTTGTTTAGCCTCTTCAAACTCTACCTCAGTTTGCTTAATATGCCTCAATACTCATGATCAGCACTTCCAACTCATTGTCTTGTGCTTTTATTCCTCCTGACCAAACTTGGTCAGACCTGCCTCTATTTCCGGTCCTGAAAAGCATACTATAATTCTTATACATGTAACAAGTCTTCTATACTCCATACTTACAGGCGAGAGCATGCAGGTAGTTCTTAAAGAAGTCGACTCTCTCAGTCGCTTACTTGTCGTAACTATTTCTGTAGACGACTCATTGGTTCACTCTCTGTGAACTCACTCTGATAAAATATAGTTTTCCTCTTGGAATTCATTCTTACCATCTATTCGTATATAACAGTACCAAGCTTGACCATCAATGTATCATTCAAATACTTCTCTTCTCTAAGGGCTCAGCGTATATTTGACATGTCGACTTGGGATTTCTGATTTACTTCTCCTGCAATTTTTCATCAATATGAATGATAAGTTCAAAACCATACTTACAGGCAATTCCCTGAATCTCTCCCGAAATACACTCTCTACTGTGATTATAAGAACTTTCTTAATCATCTTCTACTCTGTCTATACGAAACTTCTTAGTTATCTTGTATAATTACTGACTATAGCTATAACATCCTCTGAATCTTCCAAAAACTTATACTATTTCTGTCTAACCACAGAATCCTTTAATCTTCTGAGTTATCTCTACAGCTTATGCATTTTCTGTATAACTTCTGAACTTATCTGTATAACCACAGAATCTGTTAAAACTGGTGGCAACCGCCTAAAGCACTTCTTGCTTTTTTCAACTTCTGAAACCCGACTGCCCTTCAGAAACCCGCAGACCTTTCTGACCTCTAGTCATTGTTACCTGGTGCGTTTTTTTCGCTACCTCTGATTCGTTCCCTAATCTGTTTTCCAGCTCAAACTATTGGTCGAGCTTTATTTACTACTCACCAGAAAAATACTCACGTTTTACTAACGCAAGCGAAGTTAGTGAACCGTTGTCTGTTATTTTTAATCCTCACTCTATTTTCTTCTTCGTGAACTGTTTTAAACGTTCACCCAACCTTGGCAATGTATTTATAATGCCTGGGCAAACCCTACGGTGACATACTTTAAGCGTTCATATAACCTTGCCAGAAGCATAAACAATGCTTGGGCAAACCCTACGGTGACATACATTAAGCGTTCATATAACCTTGCCAGAAGCATAAACAATGCTTGGGCAAACCCTACGGTGACACATGCAAGCTCATCAAGCCTGTTGTATTTTAGTTTTGCGGTTCTTATTAAACATTTTTTTGAGTTCTTAATGTATGGTTTCTTGTATGTATAAAATAATGATGAAAATGCCGATGATGATGTCAAGAATGAGGTGTTGACAAAGACTCATAATCGATTTTTGACATAGATTTACCAGCATGATAATAGCTATCTTCCATAGAGACTGTATCCTTTTTTTCAACACCTAAATTTAACTGTCGCTAACTTTATATAAAAGTTGAGTTTCAAATCTTTGGTGCTCAAAATCTCAATGTTTCACTCATTGTATAGAGCTGAAACTTTGCAGCCCTGTCTTCATAAATTTTAAACTTTTAATTTTTGACAGGCATTGACCCAGCAGATTTTATATAACAACTAAATCAGTGTAATATGGTGGGGATAACTCCATTAATTTTATGTAAGGGCTTTAAAGAAAGGGAAATAATGAACTGACTGAATTTTATGTTTAAAGGGGCGGGCGTCGGATGGTGAATGGGGATGTGCCGATCAAAACAATGTTTTTCTTCAAACAACTATGTCAGCGAGTCTTTTGTTTTAATGATAGCTTTCACAAAGACCAACTTTCATTGAGCTTTACATTAGATGCTTAAACTTATATTTTATTCAAAGGTATTTTTACTTTCAACACTTGAAAGGTTAAAATTTACCAAGAAAGAGAGTTCCATTCATCACAGAGAGCTAACACTTTGCATGAAGCTTTACTTTGCACTTATATGCTTCATGCAAAGTGTTAGCTCTCTAGGATGAATGGAACGTAGATATATTAAGCGTCAAAGATTTGAATCACGACAAATATACAATGCGCATTTGATTTTAAATAAAAGTGGTTTTATTTATTTATTTTTAAACTTGACGGATCTAAGGAGGGGACAACGATAGTAGGACAAGAAAAATTACCGACATGCAAGCCACACGAAACATTATCGAAAGCTGCTGGATTTGCGCAATACTCTTACGGATATCACTTTCTACGTATAAACAAGTAATGAAACATAACACATAAGAAAATGATGCCGCTATATATTTCGGGCATAAAGATTGGGTATCTATCTTCTAACATATTGAGAACCCCTGGGATAACAATAAAGCAATTTCATAAACTTAAAAAAAGTCATATCAAGGCGGTCTGAACGTCTGTGACCAAAAAAAAAAAAAATGAGCTTGGTAAATCCAGTTTCCTGTGGGAGGTACAGTTCTGCAACGTGAAACTAACAGCAAGATTAGTTCAGGGGATTTAAGGACTCATTTTGAAATACTTGTAGTGTAAGTAGACCAGGGGTTGATAACCAGTCGATCCCTATCCACCAGTAGATCCCTGTGGATAATTTGGTAGATCTTTAGGCGACTACTGGTGGGGGGAAGAAAGACTTTTTTAATTAGGGAAATTTGGGGCTAGACCTCTCGCGTCGACATTTAAAATTGCGGTGTCACCGGGATCAACGTTTCACTTTCGGCATACCCAATGAAAACTCTCGAGTTGGCTACTAAAATATATTCGTTAACTGTAAAGGATAGGAACGCGATCTTTTCTTTGTAATGTTAATCATCCCCATCCCCACTCTCCTCCCACTTAAAATTACACACACTCATATATATATATATATATATATATATATATATATATATATATATATATATATATATATATATATATATATATATATATATATATATATATATATATATATATAGGAGATCTTTGCATGGCTCAGTGTTAGGTCTTAAAAGCTCCTGGGTTGCCGACACCTGGTGTAGAATATTGGAGTACTTGTATTGGAGTACTTGAATGCCAGGAGAAAAACGTTAAAATGTGCACAGGATTAGTTATTAGGGGTTAATGTAGCCTTCACCTTTGAAGTAGAGGGTTCAACACCCTGGCACATGGAAACATGAAGATAGTCAAACGGTTCTATTCCTTCTTCTTCTTCGTACACTCTCAGACGTCTACTTGAATATGTTCAAAGAAAGCAGTAGACCTTTTGAGGCTATTTGAATCTCCGTAGAGCTTTTTCACGAATGCTAATGGTGTCGGCCATATGCACTTTCTCAAGAAAGTGCCTTTAACTTATGTTAGGCGTCTTTGAAGCAGATGTTCGGCAGTCATTTAATCAGTGACCACAGTTACACTCATCGGTAGTTCCTATCTTTAGCTAGCTGAATAGATGGTATCCCAATCTGTTGTGGCCCGTGCGGAGTCTGAAGATTACCACTTGTTCCCGTCTGCTGAGCTGATAATATGCATCATTCTGTGTGTGACATGGATGCTATACATCCCATTTGTTTCTGTATCTGATTCTGATAAAACTCTTTGTTTCCTCGAAAGTTATGCTTGCATCAGGCTGAGGTAGCCTTCCACATTCATTTTCTAATCTGTCAGCCTCCTCATTGCAAGCGATGTTACAATGAGCCCAGTGTTTATGTGGTTGTACTGAATGTTAGACAAAGAAAGAATATGCCTACCACTCCCTTGTGTATCTTGTATGAGAATTTATATGAGGTTGTGTACGGGGTAGGCAACCTCAACATGTAAAACTAATTGGTACAGAAACAAACGCTGCACGAGCACAAGAACGGTTTGGTGCATGTTTGCTGTAAATGGGACCAGTTACAGTTGTGGTTCCATGTTATAGAGGGAAAAACACAGAATCGATTGTGCTGGTATACTAAGGGTTGTGAACATTCAGTTCCGTTGTTCATTATGCACATTAAAAGACATATATTATTTTAATTTGACAAAAGAACAGTTGAGCGACCGCAGCTGAGGTTCAAAGATGTGTGCAAGAGAGACATGAGCGCACTTGACATAAATCCAGCAACCTAGGAGGATAAAGCTGCCGATCGCACCAAAAGGCGATGATTTCTACGGCGTCATTCATTGTCAGATAGGGTGATAGAAGCTCTCACGTCCAGCAGAAGAGAGGAGAAAACATCGAAAGGAACACTAGAAAAGAAAGCAGCAGGGTGCATTCAAATAGTCAGTTATGTCTGACGGAGCTATTACGTACATTTTAATTTGTTCATTTAATTTTTTTGTTAACCTTATTGTTTCACTATATAACGTCAAGGATCTTGAGGGAAAGCAGTTTTAGGTTTTGTGGGACGTAAGTTATTTTGGCTAAGGTCGTTGTCCTGTTTGTTCAGGACTTTATTAACAATAATCATCATCATTTTCCATTTCATTCCTTATGGCTCATGAGCCACCACTGCAGCTAGTCCTCTTTCAGGAAGCCTATACCATGAATTCACATGCTCTAGTAGCTGTGGTTTCTGTAGCTATTTGTTTAACATAACGATGCTGCCAGCCATATGTACAACTTTATATTAGTCGCCTTGCACGACATATCTGATAGAGATGTAAGGTAAAGATAAAGTGTCCCGTTAGACGCCCATGGAGGCATATTGGGAATATGGTGTTAGGCTCATATTTTCTTGACCATCGGCATACTAGCGCGTGATGTGGTAAGCATCACGCTGGTCGCCTTAATTTTCCCAGAGTTGCTCTGGTACCCATATCATGAGGCTGGGTCGACACTAGAGCCTTGTGCGGTCTAAAAACTTCAACTGGGGATCGAACCTTGACCACAGAGGTAGGAAGCCAGAGCACTAACCACTTTGCTAACGCGGCTCTGATAAAGATGTAGTCCTATTTTTTTTTGTCTTATCAGGATACACAGAGCTCAGATCTCATACTATTGAACCAATGAAAAGACAGGCAGACAGACATTATGGAAAAAAAAAATAGTTACACGTTTTCTCCAATGATGCCGAATCCACGAGAAGGTTGACAGCCTGGCCTTCACCAACCCCGTAGATGAAAAACAAAACAACTGTATGGCGATGAGAGCAGCCTGAGACAGACCGCCATGTTTTATTAGAAAATTATAGTCTGGCTATATGCGAACGAACAAAGAAGAAAAAACATTCACAAAGGGCAGGCATGTGCTAAGTGCTGGTTTGATTGTGTTCTCACAAGGTGTCCCAATCATTTCATTTCTGATGGTGCCAACATAACAACGCAAAACTGGTTGGTAAAATCTACGACAGGTCTTGTAACGATATTATGGATTGTTTAGTTTCGTTTAAGTAGTTAAGAAGAACATCTAGTGGGCGGATTTTTTATTTTTTTCATTCATTTATGTCCCTTAAGTTTCACGAGGAGCGGTAGGTTCAGGACAAATTCAAGGTTATCCTTCCTGTCCTGTGCCAAACGAGAAACCATAAATGACAAACTTAAAACAAAATAATAACTGATCCCCTTGCAAGAAGCCTGCACCAAGCTTTTGTAGCAGTGATTTCTGTGATAGTTTGTTTTAGAGGATGAGGTGGCCAGCCTCATGCCCAACCTCATATTAGTCGCCTTGTACGACATGCCTGAGGAGAAGTAGTCCAATTCTTCCTTCCGATAAGAAACGGCCGGAACTACACGGGGCCTTGACATTATGTGTTTTCATCTTTCTCGTAAACAAGTTGTCGAATTTGGACAGTTTGGGAACCTCTCTGTTAGTTATTTGGTTTCTCCCCCACCCCCTTTACCAATGACTATAGCAACATGACATATTTGAATATTTGACATTGAATACGTTATGATCCTGAAGGCTATTCACCTTTGCGACTGATCATAGGTTCCTACTAGTGCAAACATGGACGCAACGGGCTTTGCCTGGTGGTTACAAAATATTATGAAAATATTAAACTTTCTTTTGATGGTAAGTGAACTATTGTTTGCTAAATTAGTTCTGTAACATATTGTCAAGTTAACATTATACTGACATCCACAGTCACCTCCGCCACTTTAAATGTGTTTTATCATCTTGTTTGTTCAGTTGATAGCAGTTCTTCGTTTAAAAAAACTTTCTTTACCTCCTTCTCTTCATCTTTATTACAGGCCTAAAATACAAAATGACAATGATGCTTAGATTTTGACCTTGTTGAAAATAAAGATGTCAGTGGTTCGTTCATCTTATTCTTCACCAATTATTCCTCTTCGTACACTTTCAGCCGTCATCTTGAACATGTTTAAACGAAAGCAGTTGTCAGCTTTACAGAGTTTGTCCAGGAATGGTACAGGGAAAGGCCTTTTGTGAATTCTCTGTTCCTTATATGTAGGAACCTTGGAGCAGATGTTCAGTCGTCATTTTATCAGAGTAACTCTCGTCAGCAGTTCATATCTTTAGTTTGTTGACAAGATGGTATCTAAATCTGTTGGTGACTCTGCGGATTCTTAAAATAATCACTTATTCATTTCTGTGGAGCTTGCGACATGCATCAGGTTTTTAGTGGCCTGGATGACCTGATTGTCACTTACGCTTGTATCTATTCCTGATAAACCTCTTGCTCTTCTTAAGTTATGTTTATTTCAGGCTGAGGTAGCATCCACCTCCCATTGTCAATCTGTAAGCCTCTTAGTGGCGATGGATGTTACAATGAGATGGGATCCACAATTCTATAGAATCATGGGTGGGTGAATTAAAATAAAGAAAAGAGTAATTCATTTTACTAAGACAAAAGCCAAAGGAATTTGCCTACATTGCGGCCACAAGCCCTTCATCAGGAAAAGTAAAGAAAGCGAGAGCTAAGTAATAAACATAAGAAAATTAATTAAAATGAATACAACCCGTAAGACCTGCTAGTGAGCATGGCCTGCTAGGGGATCAGAAATGGAACAATGTAGATTTCTTTAGAATCACAGACAGTTTGTACAGCGTTTAGCAATTCATCAGCAATTCCTTTTTGACAGCAAGCACTATCTAATTCCATTCCTTTCTTTCGCTGACAACATCTTTCAAGTTTATAATATCCAGTTCTTTCAAAGAGATTTTACAAATATTTATTCATAATGCCACGTTTATAATGTCCAGCTCTTTCTGGAAGATTTTTATGCTGTTTATTTGTAATGTCAAGTTTGTAATAATGTGTTCCAAAGGTTGTTATTGCCGGGAGTTGTAGTGAGGATAAGCTCTCACTGCAGATAAAATACTTCTATGGCACGCGCCTCAAACAGCCTCTGACAACCAAGTCCAGCTCCCGGCTTTCACGTGTGGCTCAATTTGAGCCCGGCGGAACTGTTTCCACTGACGGGAGAAGGGGCAAAGGCGAGCGACTGGCGCCTTAAAACCAGCAGCTTCGGGCAGATAGGGCTCGTGATCCTTGGTTGGTAGCTTATCTAAGAGAAGGAACTCTGAATTCAAACCACCGCTGCCTTGCGGGAATATCCATTTATGGAATTGGCTTCGGGAGTAAACCCTGAGGATAAATCCGGAGTCGGAGTCCCTAAGGCAGTCTAATGTCGATTCGACATTATTCTGGCAACTCCTGCGACATGGCTGGTACCAAACTGTATCGGCTACTGCCGTTCCTTTGGATCTACCGGCTGTGTGGAGAGGGGAACATGCTGCATGGGCAACAGCTTGATCTCCATATAACTGTGCCCAAGCTCGCGCCCTGGAGAGGACACTCCAGCTTCACCCTATAGGTGTCGGCAAAACACGGGAAGTAGCAGTTACCGGTTATAAGCTTTTTGCCCAATTGGCGTAGGGCATGGCGCCAGGGGCTACTTCCGACAGTGGGAGAGGTTCTAGGATCTCACTGGACAGCTACCGCCCGCTTCAAGCTGGGCAGCCCCCAGTCAATAAGGTGTTGTCCCGCCACTGTCTGCTTTCCCCATTGGGTGCATGGGGATTAGGGTCAAACCCGAACTGTGGACAGAAAATTTTGCACCAAGCAATTATCGAAAAAAATAGAAATAAGCAAACTCTCAGATTGGGATGCTGGAACGTCCGGACTATGTTGACTGGACTATCCGAAAACCTACAGGATGTAAACGATGTAAGGAAGACAGCCATAATTAATGATGAGCTTAAACGACTTCAGGTGGATATAGCTGCACTTCAGGAAACGCGCCTGACGGGCTCTGGAACGGTGAGCGAGAAGGACTACACATTTTATTGGCAAGGGAAAGATCTTAATAAAGCTAGAGAACACGGAGTAGGTTTTGCGGTCAAAAAATCGCTAACTAAAATGGTTGAACCAGGCGAGAATGGATCAGAACGCCTGTTAACGCTCCGCCTGCAAACTAGCACAGGTCCCATCACCCTTGTCAGTGTGTATGCTCCTACTCTGTACTCTGCCTCAGAAGCTAAAGATGAGTTCTACGAGAATCTAACAGCAATTATCAAAAGCATACCTAGGAAAGAACAGCTTGTTCTCCTTGGTGACTTTAACGCTAGAGTGGGTGCCGATAATGTTTCATGGCCTTCATGTCTGGGCAGGTTTGGTATTGGCAAGATGAATGAAAATGGACAACGGCTCTTAGAGTTGTGCGTCCACCATGACCTCTGCGTGACCAACACCTACTTTCAGACAAAACCCCAGCATACGGTGTCATGGAGACACCCACGATCCAAGCACTGGCACCAACTTGACCTGATTCTCGTCAGAAGGCCACTCCTCAGGTCTGTGCTCTCCACGCGCTCGTACCATAGTGAAGACTGTGATACAGATCACTCCTTGGTTTGCTGCAAAATCAGAGCACAACCAAGAAAACTCTATCGTGTCAGACATGAAGGGAAACCACGCATTGATACCAGCAAGATGTCAGACCCTTTCATGATCGCTCAATTCACTGCGACCTTCGAGAAAGTGCTCAGTAGCCCTCAGCATGGTGATACTATTACAGAGAACTGGGAGCATCTACGGAACACCATTCAAAGTACTGCACTTGCCACCTTTGGTAAGAAAACAGCCAATTCAAATGACTGGTTTGATGCTTCATCAGATGTGATGGCACCTGTCATTGAAGCTAAGCGCAGTGCTATGAATGAATACAAACGTTCACCAAGTGCCAGAACCCTACAGATCCTGAGGGCTACGAGAAGCAAAGTTCAACAAACTGCTCGACGCTGTGCAAATGACTACTGGCTCCAGCTCAGTGAGAGCATCCAGATCGCAGCGCAAACAGGCAACATTAGACAAATGTATGACGGTATAAAGAAAGCACTTGGCCCCCATAAAAGTAAGACGGCACCGCTAAAAACCATCAGCGGAGAGAAGCTAACCGATAAGAGTAAGCAGATGGAGAGGTGGGTCGAGCACTACTCTGAGCTTTACGCTAGAGACAATACCGTTACGCCTGCAGCCCTTGATGGTGTCAACAGTCTGCCAACTATGGAGGAGCTGGATGCCGAACCAACATTAGAGGAACTCAGCAAGGCCATTGATAGCTTGGCCTCTGGCAAAGCACCAGGCAGTGATGGGATTCCTCCTGATTTAATCAAATGCTGTAAGAGCACGCTATTACATCCCCTGCATAGGATGCTGTGCCAGTGCAGAGACAACTATTCCTCAAGACATGCGAGATGCCAAGATTGTAACACTGTATAAAAATAAAGGAGACAGAAGTGATTGCAATAACTACAGAGGCATCTCTCTTCTTAGTATTGTTGGTAAGGTTTTTGCCAAAGTCATCTTAATGCGACTACACAAGTTAGCTGAGCGCATATATCCAGAGTCACAGTGTGGATTCCGAGCTGGCAGATCAACAACAGACATGATCTTCTCTCTCCGCCAGCTTCAGGAAAAATCAAGAGAGCAGAAAAGACCATTATATATCGCCTTTATAGACCTCACAAAAGCATTCGACGTGGTTAGTAGGGATGGACTCTTTAAAATCCTCCTGAAAATAGGCTGCCCTTCTAAAATGCTGGAAATGATAAAGTCATTCCATGACGGCATGAAGGGAACAGTCCAATATGCTGGAAGCACGTCACAGCCCTTTGATATACGAAGTGGCGTTAAACAAGGCTGTGTTCTGGCTCCGACCCTCTTCGGAATCTTCTTTGCCTTACTCTTGAAACATGCATTCAGAGATGCAACTGAAGGAATATGCCTTCACACTAGGTCAGATGCCGTCTGTTTAATCTTTCAAGGCTGAAGGCAAAAACAAAAATCAGAAGGGTCACTATAAGAGACTTGTTGTTCGCTGATGATGCTGCAGTCGTCACTCAAAGCCAACAGGAGCTTCAGAGCTTGATGAATCGCTTCACTAAAGCATGCAAGGACTTTGGCCTCACAATAAGTCTAAAGAAAACGAATGTTCTGAGTCAGGATGTGGGTGCTGCACCAGTTATCACTATCGATAACTATGAATTGGCAGTTGTGCACCACTTCACATACCTAGGGTCTACCATCAATGACAAACTCTCACTGGATACAGAAATCGACAGCCGCATTGGCAAAGCTGCAGCTACCTTTGCCTGCCTCACATCGCGTGTTTGGGGAAACTCTAAACTCACAATGAAGACCAAAGCTGCGGTATATAATGCCTGCGTCACCAGCACACTCCTATATGGCAGCGAGACCTGGACGACCTATGCTAAGCAAGAAAGAAGGCTCAATACCTTCCATTTGCGGTGTCTACGCCGCATCCTCGGCATCTCGTGGAAAGATAAAGTGACAAATGTCGAGGTGTTGTCACGTGCTGGCCTTCAAAGTATGTATACGCTTCTTAGACAACGCAGACTTCGCTGGCTTGGCCATGTTCGCCGCATGGAAGATGGTCGCATCCCAAAAGATATCTTCTACGGACAATTAGCAGATGGCAAGAGAACAGTTGGGCGACCACAGCTGAGGTTCAAAGATGTGTGCAAGAGAGATATGAGGGCACTGACATGGATCCAGCAACATGGGAGGATGAAGCTGCCGATCGCACTAAGTGGCGATGCTATTTACGGCGCCACCTCAGATTGGGTGAAGAGAGGCTCACACAAGAAGCAGAGGTGAGGAGAAAACGTCAAAAGGAGCACCAGGAAAATAAGCAGCTGAGGGCTGTCACCTCAGGGGCGCATTCCCATAATCAGTTATGACTGAAGGGGCTATTATTATTAAAAAAAGTTTGTAATACCCAGTTCTATTATTTAGATTTTAAAACTGTTTATTCTTAATGTAAAGTTTATAATATCCAGTTCTTTCCGGTAAATTTTTAAAATGTTTATTCACAATGTCGAGTTTATAATACCCATCTCTTTCAGGAAGATTCTGATACTGTTTAATAGTAATGGGAGGTTTATAATAGCATACACAGGTACAGCCTATGGAAAATACTGAGGGCTTATGGAATCCCTAAATGCATGGCCTCCATCAATAAAAGCATGTATGCTAATTTCACATGCAGTGTTGTGCAGAGTAACCTAACTTTTCTGGGGAAAACAGGAGTGCGACAGGGATGCCTCTTATCAACCACTCAGTTTATAACTGTAATAGACTGGGTGATGCACCAGACAACAGCTAATACCCCTAGAGGAATAAGATTGACATCATTCTCTACGCTGGAGGATCTAGAATATGCAGATGACATTATACTACTCACCATACCCCTCCCCCCCCACCCCCCCCCCCCCCCCCCCCCCCCCCCCCCCCCCCCCCCCCCCCCCCCCCCCCCCCCCCCCCCCCCCCCCACAAACCCCCCCCCCCCCCCCCCCCCCCCAAAAAAAAAAAAACCATACAGACTAAATAAACATAACCAACAAGTGGGACTAAAATTAATCTCAAGAAGACACAAGTCATGACACTAAATGTAAGAAATCCTACACCCATAAAAATAAGGATCAAGAGCTAGAAAATACAAACACACTTATATACGTAGGAAGCATAGTAACACCAGATGGCGGAACAAATAAAGACATCAGTAGCTGAATGAATAAAGCCAGAATAGCCTTCGCCAATGTAAAGAGCATCAGGAAATCTTTCCAGTACAATACAAACACTAAATTAAAAATATATGAGAGTTGTGTAATTTCTGTACTTTTGTACGGTGCAGAATGTTGGAGTGTACCGCAAAAGGAAATGTCTAAATTGTCCTCTTTCGACACAACCTGACTAAGGAAAAGTCTTCGAATTTTCTGGTCGAACCATCACCAACGAAGAACTGCTAATTCGGAGTCACCAAGAGTACATGCACACCATCATAGCAGATAGACGCTGGAATTGGCTTGGCCCCATCCTCAGAAGAGACTCTGACACCATCACAAGAACTGCCATGCTATGGATTCCAGAAGAAAGCGAAAGGAAGGACGACCAACAGTCACTTGGTGAAGAACTGTGGAGGCGGAAAGGCTAAGCATGAACCAGTACTGGGGCACCACATGAAGGATGGCTGTCTACCGAGCAAAGTGGAGACAGGTTTTTGCTGCCCTACAAGACGCCACTAGACATGATGGCCACTGACTGCTTTGTCAAAGAAGAAGAGATTTATAATATCCAGCTCTTTATGATTGATTTTATTACTTTGCATTCGCTATGTCACGTGTATAATACCCAGCTCCATCTGGTAGGCTTTTTAAAAATAACTGTTTTGGTGGACGACTTACTCGTAAATACACTAACATTGTTGTCAATTCAACGGCTCTTGAAAATAAAGAACAAAACATTTATGAAGAATTCCACCGCCGCTACTGTACGCTAACCACCACGAAATCTCATTTTAATACACATCCCTCTTAACTCCCAAATACTGGAACCACCAGTACAGTATGTGGAAGTCTGCATTAAAACATTCATGTGCTTCTGCAGCGATGGTTTTTGTATCATTTTCTAGAACATGGAAAAACTGTGATGGGTCAAGTGTGTGGATGCACAACCCATGTGTGGTGGAGATGCAATGAGTGATCTCTAACACGTGCTGCAAGGAATAATTAACTCTGAAATCATGGACTTGAAATCATAGAAATCATAGAGTAGACGTCCCAAAATAGCCGACAGGCACACGTGCAAGAGGGAGGTGTTCAGCCTGTCTAAATTAAGAATGAAATGGCTACACCAGGAATTATACTTGTATGTGGCTAAAATGAAGAAAATGGGAGGAGATAAAATCACTGGTAAGAGAGAGAGGTGGTACTAAAAGCAAGAAAGTAACCGATAATCTCATTAAATTCACGACAGTAGGGCAGCAACAAACTGCTGCAACTTTGCTCGGTCGGCGGCCATCTTTCGTGCAGTGCCCCAGCTCTGGTTCATTCTTTGCGCTTCTCCCTCCTAAGTTCTCCACTAAGTTTTTTTTGGGTCGGCCTCTCTTTTGCTTTCCTTCAGGGATACATAGCATAGCTGCTCTTGTGATGGCATCGGGTCTCTCTTTCTAAACCCAAAACTATCAGAGCTATGATGGTGTGCTGATCTTGAATCGGAGAATTTTATTTAGCCAGATTGTGTGGAAAGAGGGCAAGTATAAGATTCTGATAATACCTATCTTGTAATATCGGTACCTCAAAGGACAGATAATAAACCGACATTTTTGTTGATGCCCTATTTGTTTATCCACAGGTAGCTGGTGCGGCAGCTGTCGCCCTAGGGGTGTGGTTACTGAATTCCAAGTATGGCTCAAGCAAGATTAGCGAACTTACGGGCAGTTCCATATACGAAGGGTTGAGCGCCGCAGTCATCCTTGGGGGGTGTTTTATTTTACTTAAGGCCTTCCTGGGTTGGTTCGCGGCTGACAGAGAAGATAAATGTTGCCTGGCGATTGTAAGTGTAGGATAGTCAGAATGAGATAATTATGACATTGCATGTAGTGCCTTTGTCGTTCCCTATGAGGATCGTTGCTACCACTACGGTGGTCCACAGGTAGACTACATCAAAACATTAATGCTCTCTTGCAACGCTGGTTTTATAGCAACTTTTCTTGTACATGATGGGGCTGCAGCCCCTTCCATAACTTCCAGTTACTCGGCTCTGACGACATGGCTGTGGGAGTGGTAGCCTTACCCTCTGTTCTTCTCTTAAGTGATTCTCGGGAACGGCACAGGTCGGTGGGTATAATTAATCTCTCAAATATTTGTAACAAGTAAAGGTATCCCAAATGACAGATACTGCCTTAGGGAAGACAAATGTTAGAGACCACTAGTTTCAGCTTTATGAGGCGGGGCGACCAGTTCCCTTCCTCGCTGACTAAGACTTTATTAACTCAAGGTTAGAGCCAGGTACCCTTTTATGGTTGGGTAAAATAGTAAAATATATATATATATATATATACTAGCCGCCATTAAAAACGCATCGAAATCGTGACATGTTTTCACTGTTGAAATGTTTATGCAAGTGAGCGATTTTCAAACCCCGAAAGTGTGCAAGTGATGAAGTTCATGTATTCCCACTTTACTGTCGATGTGATGTTTACTTCAAATATTGCGTGCTTCGTGCAAAACAAGGTTTTTGATAAATTCTGGCTTTATTAAAAGTCGAATCACATTGAAATTTGGCACATGCATTAGTCAAGTTTCAGCGAGTAAAAAGCCATTATCTGTTTTCATCGAAAGAAAGTCTGTTAATGTTTTTGTCATGCCTCGACTGTCGTCACAAGAGCAATGGCAAGATGTTGGTATGCTCAGCAGTGGAATGGCGACCAGAGAAGTTGCCAGACATTTCAATTATGACCAGTCCACTATAGTGAGGCTGAACCAGCGATTTCGGGCGACAGGTACCACCAATGACCATCCCAGGCTTGGTCAACCTAGTGTAACAACACTAGCTCAAGATCGCCAAATTCTATTGTTACATCTGCGCAATCGCTTCCAAACAGCAACTCAGACAGCAGCTCATACACCTGGCACTCGGAGACTTGTCAGCGCAAACACTGTGCGACGGAGACTTCGCGCCGCTGGCTTGCAAAACAGACGTCCCAACATCGGTCCTATCCTTACTAGACGTCACCGGACTAACAGACTGGCTTGGGCCCTACAATATATTCGTCGTCCAAGGGCGGGATGGAGATCAACAATGTTCTCCGACGAAAGCCGGTTTAATGTCTCCTTTGCTGATAGGAGAAATCGCGTCTGGCGTCGTCCTGGAGAAAGATATGCCGATGCGTGTGTAGTCCAGCATGACAGATATGGAGGAGGGAGAGTATTTGTGTGGGGTGGATTCTCTCATGACCACCGTACGCCCCTTCATGTTTTCAGAGTTAACGTTACCGCTGACGTCTACGTTAATCAAGTACTGCGACCTATCGTAGTGTCTTTCTTCCAGAATCACCCAGATTTGGGAATCTTTCAGCATGATAATGCTAGGCCTCACACAGCTAACGTTATCAATAATTTCTTAGCCCAGCACCCTTTTCTTGTACTGGATTGGCCTGCAAACTCTCCTGACATGAATCTGATTGAACACGCATGGGATGAACTGAACAGAAGGGTCCGCCAGTATGACATCAACAATGTGAATGATCTCGAGCGAGCACTCATTGCAGAATGGAACGCCATACCCCAAACATTTTTCGAGACACTCTGCAATAGCATGAGACGCCGATGCCAAGCCTGTATTGATGCTGTAGGGGGTCATACACGGTATTAATGACGGCTGTAACTGAATGACAGTGAGTGCGACTTTTGTTTTTACACCTAGGGTTGACAACTGCTTAGGAGCCGGTTCTGAATTGTCTCGTGTTTAATAATACAACACATTTGGGTTAGTAAATGGATCAGAAATGTAAAATCAGTGGTTTCATGTATTTTAAATTTAGCACAACGAGTTGTGGTTCATAAACTAATGCGATGCGTTTTTAATGGCGGCTAGTATATATATATATATATATATATATATATATATATATATATATATATATATATATATATATATATATATATATATATATATATATATATATATATATATATATATATATATATATATATATATATATATATATATATATATATATATATATATATATAAATATATATATATATAAACTTTTTTTTTTTTTTTTTTATTTTATTTAGTAAAAACCATAACGACGAGAAAGGAAAAAAAAAAAAAAAAAAACAGAAGCGAAGTCTCCCAGTTCAGCTGGACAAGGAAGTTAAACGCCAAACCCGAGCCATCAAAACGAATTTCCTAGACGATCTTGCACGACCGGCAGAAGAGGGAGCACTGAGAAATGAACAAAGCACAGTATACAAAATAACGAAAATCATCAGCGGAAAACGAGGTGCAAACAATATTACATTAGAAAGAGAAAAGCAAGGAAATCTCATCACGACAGCAGAGGGACAGGAAACAAGATGGGCAGAGCACTTCAGAGAAACTCTGAACAAGGAACCACCAGAGACACAATTGAATGTTCCTGGGGCTGAAAACGATCTAGATGTTAATACAGACATTTCACGAAAATAGGAAATCATCACAGCAATCAAAAGGTTAAAGAATGGAAAAGCTTCTGGCCATGATAACTTAAATGCAGAGCTATTTAAGACAGACCCTGAGCTAGCAGCAGAACTATTAGAACCAGTATTTGCACAAGTCTGGAAAACAGGGACAACACCAACGAAGTAGAACAAAGAAATATTTGTCAAATTGCCCAAGAAGGGAGATCTTGGAGACTGCAATAATTGAAGAGGAATCACTCTTCTCTTAGCTCCCAGCAAAATACTAGGCAGGATAATTATACAGAGAATCTCAAAAGCAGTAGACCACAAACTGAGGAAAGAGCAAGCAAGATTTAGAAAGAACAGAAGATGTGTAGATCATATATTCACTCTCAGGAACATTATAGAGCAGTGCTCAGAATGGCAAAGACTGTTGTACATTAATTTCGTTGATTTTGAAAAGGCTTTTGACAGCATACATAGGGACAGTTTATGGAAAATACTGAGGGCTTATGGAATTCAAAGCTGCATAGTGTCAATCATAAAAAGCCTCTATGCCAACTTTACGTGTAGCGTTGAACAGAGCAACCGAATCTTTGTGGTGAAGACAGGAGTACGACAGGGATGCCCCTTATAAACCACTATATTTTTAACAGTCATAGATTGGGTAATGCGCCAGACAACAGAGGCAGTCCAAGAGGAATACGATGTACTATATTTTCTACATTTGAAGATCTGGAATATGCAGATGACATTGCACTACTAACACATTCACATCAACACATCCAGGAAAAAAACGGATAGACTTAATAAGTATAACCAGCAGGTGGGCTTGAACATCAATCTAAAGACGTCGGAGGCATGACGCTCAATGTGAGCAACCCTGAGCCCATATCAGTAAGGAATCAGCAACTGGCACAGACAGACACCTTCACATACCTAGGATGCAAAGTAACACCAGACGGCGGAGCAAGCAAAGACATCAACACTAGAATGAACAATACAAGAACAGCCTTTTTTAGTCTAAACAACCTCTGGAAGTCCTCTCAGCTCAGCACAAGCACAAAATTAAGATTATATCAGAGCTGTGTGCTTTCTGTGCTTCTCTGTGGTGCGGAATGCTGGAGAGTTACAGAGAAGGAAAGGTCGAAATTGTCCTCTTTTCACACAACATGCCTAAGAAAAATTCACCGAATCTTTTGGCCGAATACCATCACCAACCAAGATCTGCTTACTCGGAGCAAGCAAGAGGACATGCACACCATCATAGCTGGCAGACGCTGGAGCTGGGTTGGCCATGTCCTCAGAAGAGACCCTGATGCCATCACAAGAACAGCTATGCTTTGGACCCCTGAAGGAAAACGAAAGAGAGGCCGACCAAAAACAACTTGGCGGAGGACTGTGGAGGCTGAGATGCAAAGAACGAACCAGAGTTGGGGCACTGTACGAAGGATGGCCACCGACCGAGCAAAGTGGAATCAATTTGTTGTTGCCCTACAAGTCGCCACCAGGCGTGATGGCCACTGACTGCTTTGACGGTCAGGGGATAAGGATCAAAGAAGAAGAAGAAAATAGTAAAAAGTTAAATTTACAGTGTTAATGAATCCCTGACAACTGACGGCTGTACTAAGAGTAGGAAATAATACTTGTGGTAATTCTACGATGCCCAGTTGGACAAATATCAGCCTTTGACTTGGTTATGCAACGTGTGTTGTAGTCTTTCTTTTCTTCCTTTCTTCTGTCCTTCCTTCTTCCTTTCTTTTCTACCTTCCATCCATCCCTCCTTCCTTCCTGCCTTTTTTGCCTTCCAGCCATATTTCCTTCCTCCTTCCTTTCTGGCTTCCATCCGTCCTTCCTTTCTGCCTGCCTTCCTTCCTTCCTTCCTACCTTTCTGCCAAGCAACCATCCTTCCTTCTTTTTTGCCTACCATCCCTCCGTCTTTCCTTCCTGCCTTTCTGCCTTCCATCCTTCCTTTCTTCATTTTAGCGCTCCTTATGGATGACGGAGTCACTACTGCATTTGCTCACATGAAGGAAGGCTGTACCAAAGTTCTGTGTGTGTGTGGTGGTTTTAGATGTTATGAATGTTTGTGTTATTTTTATAGTGTAACTGAGTGAGGTCAAGCTGTGAAGGCCCCTGAGTATGACAACTGATGAGGTTTGTTCTCAGGGTACCTTTCTGCTACCATCCTAAGATCTCACTCAGACTTATTTTAGACTAGTATGTCTGATAGCTACGTCTAATGTCTAGGGTAATGAATTGGTGGTGTGATGGTAACCCAATACTCAAGACACTCACAAATATTAAGTTCTATGATCAACTCGACTAACACTGTGTTTTAAGTTTGGAATTAGAAAATCTGTTTTACAATTTTATTAGTCCTGAACCTAATATTCTTTTGGTCAGGACTGTCAAATCAAATGAAATCAGTTTATATATATATATATATATATATATATATATATATATATATATATATATATATATATATATATATATATATATATATATATATATATATATATATATATATATATATATATATATATATATATATATATATATTCAATTCAATCAAACAAAAAGGACAAACTGTCCAAGCACGTACTTTAAAATCGAATAATGATGTTACTAAACTTATATTAATTCTTAATTTGTACTGGATGGCGGGTCGGGGTGTTCACATCATACCCGGTCTGTCTTCCTAAAGTTTCTTTTCTCTTTATACATGTTTATTGGTGGAAAAGTCTTTATTACTAATACAGTTCAGTTATTATCTGGTGGAATAGTTGATGAATTTTCCTCGGGCCAGGTTTGTTGTACTTATCTGGCCCTTGAAGATAGAAGATAGTTGTCTGTCCGGCCAACGGCCACTGTTGTACTTGTCCAAAAGTAATAGGGTAGACAGCGTGTACACCTATCACTACTGGAATACACAGTCTTCTCAAATTCTTCACTCAGAAATCTGGCACTGGGCTAGTGCCAGACAAAAACCCATAAATTCAATGAAAACACACAGGTACGTTGAATTGGCACAACTTCAGACGTGCCACTGGCTAAACTATGACGCCTTTTTATTTTACTTTAATATATATTTAATAAGGCAAGTCACACTTCACAGACTTTCAATCGTCCTGTTCAATGGACAGTAATAATTCAAATGGCGTCGAGCCTTCAACTTTTTTTCTCAATATCAGCTAAGCTGGCCAATGGGATCGGACGATTCCCAATTCTGACTTCAATTTGAAAATAAAGCCTAAATTACAGCCCAATTTCGGGGTACCTCTGTCTGTCGGTCCGTCCCGATCTTGGCGTTAGTTAAAAATAGAAGACTTGCTTTTTGGCCTAATACATTTGCCTCGCCCTCCTAAAGTTCCCCACTTGGACTTTGACCCTCCCTCTTCTGCTTCTTTTCAACACCGCGTGCAAAAAATAGTCACCGATAGTGAATGCAAAAACGAGGATCTGCTTGTCAGTCTGTACGAACCAATATAGTATTTTGTCAATATCTCTACTATTAAATTGGGCGTTTTTGGAGAATAAAACATATTATTAATCAGAAGATCATATTCTATCAAACCAACTAAGTTTTATGGTCCTAATCCTAGTAATAAAGATTTCCATATATTTTCCATATTATTTGGCAATTTCTACTTTTATATAAATCCACCATCTTTCCCCCTCCTTCCCGTTGTTCAAACCGAAACAACAAGTTGGTTGCGTCAGACAATTATGCTACTTGGCAGACACAGCGCTGTGTGTGTGGTTATATATGTCAAACTGCGTGCCGATAGAACGAACAAGTATTGGCTTCTCGTTGTATTTTTAAATCTGCCGCAAGCGATATCGCTCGTTGGCTGACAATTTTGTGGTTCAAACCAACACGTGCCAAAAGTATCATTTTTCCGTCTCTCTCGCATTCCTTCTGGACGAATAAACCTTTCGTATCAAAATGTTATAAATAGTTTTCCAAGGCATTAGAAAACCATAGTACTATTTATTCTACAAGACGGCCTGCCAAAATCCATACGATTGCTGGCGTGGGCGAAAACGAAACGTTACAACTTCACCATTATTATCCCTACATTACTTTGACTTATAAATACTACAAATTTTATAGGTGTATCAATGTAACTCACCACAGTGTGCTATTTCAGATGCGGTTTCCGTATCAATTTGTTTTGCGTCATTGGATTGCCATTCCCATGCACTACACCAACGTAGTAACTTCTTACGACATGCTTGAGGGTGCAGTATTACGATTCTTTCTCTGACTCATCAGAGGCCACACGGGAGCCACACAAACAGTGCTGTAAAGCCATACTATTTGTCTTCAGTGGCATTGGCATTTTCAGATAACAACTACATGGCACTACGTGTGACAGAATAACATCGAACGTCACATTTACCTTGCCATCTTATAATTAATTCTGTGCTCTTCACTTTAGTTTTTTCCACCCCTGACCGTATTTGGTATTTTCGATTCCTTGTTTATATTCCCTTCCCTCAATTATTGCTATGTCGGGACATTCAGCGACCATCTTTTGCTACTTAGGGTAATCAATCCCTTTCGTTTGAACCCATATTGAAACATGGGAAAGGTAGAGAGAAGTGTGGTTTACAAATGTGTAACACATTGTCCTGCGGCCGATTAATAAGTAAACAGCCTTGGGATGACTGCAGTCGATCATCTTATCAACTGGTAATAGTCCTGTCTGACCAGGTTGTCAATGTTGACTAGATCGAGTAAATGAGATAATAACTTCCGGACAAGACTTTCGGAAGAATAATTATCCATCTTGAAAGAGATTACCTGTGATTAAATTTGAAGTCGTGAGTGTAAACATGATCGATAATAGACGGAAGCTAGCATACCATATATGCCGCTGTAAACAACACATTTATTTGTGTATTTGTTATATAGGGCATTTTCGTGAGAGAAAAATGGAAATATACGCTCTTGCATGCTATTGGCTTGGCCTTTGAAATGTAAAAAAAATACATAATAATTCTCCATAAAAGGCGGCGGGCAGATACAAAGTTAACAATAGCTCAGTCTAATGCAGCATTGTTCTTGACTTCTGAATTATCTTATGGATACTTCCTCGAGATAGAAGCATCATCATCCTTCTATTTACAACTCTGCCAGAAGTAATCTTGCTGGACCTACATCAACGAGAACAACAACAGCAATAACAAAACCAGTAACATTAGATTCTATATGTTAAGCTAGAAGATCAAGAAAACACAATAGTAGAAAGGAAACGGAAGAAGAAACTAGAAAATAAGGGTTATGACGAAAGATAAATAAGAAGGTAGAAAGAACAGCTTGGAGCGGCATGGATGGGTACAACAATCTCTCATGGGCCATGTGGTGCGCCCAACTGATTATAGTCACATTTCCCATGATTGTAGTCACATTTCCCATGGACTATATTTTCTACATTTGAAGATCTGGAATATGCAGATATTTAATATAATATAAGAGTTACGTCACTCAAACATAGTATTCAACAGCTAAATATGTTGTATATAAGAGTTACGTCACTCAAACATAGTATTCATGAGTTGAAAATGTTGAATATAAGAGTTACATCACTCAAACAAAGTATTCATCAGTTGAATATATTGAACATAAGAGTTACGTCACTTAAACATAGTATTCATCCCTATTATATATATATATATATATATATATATATATATAAATATATATATATATATATATATATATATATATATATATATATATATATATATATATATATATATATATATATATATATATATATATATATATATATGTATGTATGTATGTATGACGCCTAGCTGAGCCACAATTGGATGAGGTCCAGTGCGGATTCCGAGCAAACCGAAGTACTCAAGACCTAATCTTCACACTCAGACAGCTGAGTGAAAAGGCCCTTGAGTATAAGAGTGAGATCCATCTTTGTTTCATAGATCTGGAAAAGGCGTTTGACAGAGTCCCCTGGAGCAAACTTTGGGACTGTTTGGCAAGGAAAAATATTCCAGCACCTCTGATTCATGCTATACAGAGCTTCTACAAGTCTTGCAGAAATTATGTGAGGACAGCAAACCATAAGTCAGAAGAGTTCAGGACCACCACTGGTGTAAGACAAGGTAATATCCTGTCACCTTATCTTTTCATACTCCTCATGGACGATGTCATCAAGGCATGTAAGGAGAGAACAAGAAAGTATTCAGTGGGGTACTGGAAGATGAGACAGGTCTATATTTCGGAGCTGGCATTTGCTGATGATGTTGCCCTGATTGCTAAATCAGAGGCACATCTCCAATCCAACCTGCAAGTCTGGAAGGAAGAGCTGGAGAAGAGAGGGATGGTCATAAGCAGCTCTAAAACAAAATCCATGGTGATATCACGAGAAGAAAGAAAACATCAGATTAAGTTGGGAGAACAGGTCCTGGAGCAGGTCGACCACTTTAAATATCTCGGAGCTATTATAGACCGAAAGGGAGGCATCAAAGAAGAGTTGGCCACTCGAAAAGCAGCGGCTGGGAGACTTTTTCAGGCCATAAATCGTGGATTCCTCAGCAAGAAAGAGGTTGGTAAGAAAACGAAGATGGCTGTATACCGCTCCACCTATGTCCCAGTTTTGACATATGGATGCGAGTCGTGGGCAACGACTACAACCCACAAAAGCCAGATCCAAACCTCAGAAATGAGGTATCTGAGGAAAGTGGTTGAAGTAACAAGAAGAGACATGGTCCGCAACCAGACGATACGTCAAGGCCTGAAATCCCACCCGCTGCAGACCCAAATAGAACAGTCCCAACTAAGATGGTTTGGCCATGTCTGCAGAATGGGAGAAGATCGGCTACCACGACAAGCATGGGAAACAAAGAGCCAGGGATCCAGACCTCCAGGACGACCCAGAGTTCGCTGGGAGGACAACATTAGACAATCTTTGAAGGACCGAGGACTAGAATGGAACCAGGCCAGGAAGAAGACAGCTGATAGAATGGTCTGGCGCTCTCTCTTCCAAACCTCTACACCTCACGGTAGAAGGGGAACGACTAAGTAAGTAAGTAAGTATGTATGTATGTATGTATGTATGTATGTATGTATGTATGTATGTATGTATGTATGTATGTATGTATGTATGTATGTATGTATGTATGTATGTATGTATGTATGTATGTATGTATATATATGTATATATATATATATGTATATATATATATATGTATATATATATATATATATATATACATATATATATATATATATATATATATATATATATATAGATATATATATATATATATATATCTATATATATTATTATATATATATATATATATAAAACTCAAAATTTTCTTGACATAGTATGTATGTTTTTCTGCCCCGTGTATCGCTCTGAGGTCTTTGAAAGCACAAAGAAAAAAATAAAACTACAGGTATGTCGCACAAAGCGATGTCGCATAAAGCGATGTCGCACAAAGCGATGTCGCTCAAAGCGATGTCGCACAAAGCGACTAATATGAATTTGCGCATGGGGCTGTCAACCTCATCATGTAAACCAAATTACCACTGACACGTCTGCTGCCAGAGCACGTGAGAACGTGCTTGTTGCAGGCTTCCTTCTAGGGGACCAGCTGTGGCGTGGGTCCATGCTACGTTCGAAGCGCAAAGGATAATGATGGTAATTCTCATGCTGCTGCTGCTGCTGCTGATGATGATGATGATATATTTACGGGATGTTTTAAAATTATCATCCCTGCAGAAAAAAATCGGTATCAATTTGGGTAAAACCCAAAAACAGGATGGAACAAAGGAATAAAGAAGTAAATAAATATATAAAGGTAACTAACAGGCACTCGTTGTACATGAAGGATGACACAGATAACAGAAAAGAAAATATAAGTGATAGGCTTACCGGGAATCGAACCTAGAACCAACCAAACGGAACCACCGCCTCGCTATGAAATTACATAGTGAAAGGACGCTCAGTCAATTTTGCACCGCCGTTTGAATAAACGGTGTTAATGTTAGTATTGCTGTACATTTTTTTTCCTGATTGACTCTAAAATTTCGTCAATCTGTTTAAGTATTTTGCAGTGTTGCTGTTTTCCTTGCTGTTCTTCGTGGGTATTACATCTCTTGTGTTTGTTCACAGAAAAGGCGTAAGTCATAAATTCTTTGCTCTCTTGTAAGTAAATGTTAGCTGTTTATGTTCAAAAAGAAATATCTTAAAATTTATGAATACACAAATTTACAGTTTGTTCGTGTGATTTTGACACATTAGTTATTGTTACTGAGATAACTGATTTCTCCTTGTAGATGTACTTCAAAACACAGAAACTGGAACAATGACTTTCAACAGCATGAAAAGCATAGATTATGAGTTTTAAGTCTAATTCTGAACGTTTAGTGTAACCATACGACCACATGGTGTCACCATACTTGTATAATCCTAAAGAGTAGACATATGATACTGTAGAGTAGCCATTTGATCCTGTAGAGTAGCCGCATGATCCTGTAGAGTTTCTATACTGATCTATACTGTAGCCATACGATCATATAGTGTAACCCATATGATCCTATAGTGTAGCTACATGATCCTATACTATAACCATATGACCATATAGTGTAGCCATATATTATGGGACAATAATTTTACCGACCTCGTGTTTTAAAATGCTTGCCTTTTTCTGTCATTTCAACCAAAGCTGAGGGAAAAATTGAGCGAAGAGCTTGAGGAGTCATTGACAAAGAACTATGGAGTAGGCTCGGTGAATGAAGGCATTACCAACGCTTGGGACGAAATGCAAAAGGATGTAAGAAATTATGTATATTGTTTTCGTGTCCTGGTTTAGATTCGTTACGAAAACAGAAGTAATAAATTTGGTATAACATGAGTACGTCATCCGTCACAACATGGCGGGAAATAATTATTTAGTGTAATTACGAGTAAGTCATCCCTCAAATCATGGCGGGAAATAATTATTCTGTGCTTCTCCTGCTGCTTGTCCTCTGGACGACACTAATTCTAGTCCTCCAGGCTGGGGGTTTTAGCACAGGGCCGACACCTCTACGTAAAAAATCTTGGCCATTTCGGAAATAGCAATAAATGCAAAAACTTTGATGCGGGAAGGAGTCTGATTCTCGTATGGCTGTCTGTGGTAAAAGCCGTAAGGAAGCCGATGGCATGAAAACGGATAGTGTAGCCAAACATGAAACAAGAATTGGACTCAGGAACGTCAAAACCAAGAATGAAGCAGGAAAACTGGAGCAGATCACAGCAGAGATGAGGCAATACAGATTAAATATCCTTGGAATAAATGAGAGCAGATGGATCGAGGCAGGCAGAATACAAACAGCAACAGGAGAAACAGTACTTTACTTCGGTAGAGAGGATGGTCAGCACAATTAAGGTGTAGCCATTATCCTAAATAAAGGAATAAAAAAGGTAATTACTGGAATGGAAGCCCATCAAAAACAGACCGATACGAACAAGACTGAGAGGGAGATTTCCCAACACTACAATAATACGAATTCAATGCTATGTACCAACAAATGACAGCAATGAAGAGGTCAAGGTCGAATTCTATCAACTCCTTGTCCTCATGACGGCACTAATTCTCGTGGAGTCATTTATCTGAATGCATTGGTTATAAGCTGTGGAGCAACGTGCTAACACGTGCATGGAAAAAGTGAAAAAAAAAGCCGATGGACTAACATTTGGCTAATTAATTAACAGCTGTCTTATCAAACTCCATAATTCTCGCCGTTTGTACGTCGGTCCCATCTAAGGGATGTAACTGTGGTTGAAAGTTAAACATTAATTGTAGTGTTTCCCTTATATGTACTCTCCCGAAAATAGTAACACTCAACGAAGAAAAGTCGGTGAATTGTGCAACACAAAGTGAGTGACAGTGATATATGAATAAAATGTAAGTTTTTGATTGTAGAAGCCAGTTTCATTCCGGACACGGATTTAACTAATCATTCTGTTAAAAATAACTTTAAAATGTAAGTTTTTGATTGTTTCTTCAAGACGAAGTTTTAATTTAAAGTATTGCAGACTTATTGTTGGAGCTACTCGCTGGAAATGAAACGGTTTATTGAAGCATAGATACCATGATTTCCGATGATCCCAACGACGCAGTTGATTTCCCAACCGAGATCCTTAACGAGCAGTGCCCACGAGGAATGCCATCGCATTTGTTGAAATTAAAAGTTGTTGTATGTATCATGCTATTGCGAAATCTGAACGAAAAAAACGGACAATTGAATGGCACGCGTTTGGTCATAAAAGTCTTGCATCGGAATTCCATTGATGCAGAAATTATCACTGGCAGTAATAAGGGAGAACGAGTCTTAATTCCTCGTACTGACTTAGAACCGAGCGAGCGCAGTTTTCCATTAAGGATGCGACGTCGTCAATTCCCATTGATTTTAGCATTTGCAATGACGATGAATAAGGCGCAAGGACAATCTTTTGATCACGTAGGAGTTGTTCTTCCTGAAATTGTTTTCGGACACGGCCAGCTCTATGTCGCCCTCACCCGAGAAACAAATCATGAACAATAGATAGTTTTTGTTAAAAACACTTTTTATCAGGGAACATTCTTTGAAACAAATTCACGCTCTTTCACAAAAAATGTAGTCATCAAATAACTTTTATATTGAATTTAAAAATATTTTAAAAATATATTACAGTTTTTTATTTACTTCCGTCATGATTGACGGGTTATTGCTAGTCACAACATAGTTTTTAAATGAATCGATATATTTTTTTTAAATCTTGCATTGGTACGTATAAAAAAACAAAACAAAAATCCCAAAAAATATTTCTGGTACTCCATCTCCGAATCGTTATTTAAGTGAGTATAGGTGTTAGCGACTAAATCGACCGAGTTACTGATATTATAACGAACTACATTCTTTATTCATACTCATATGAATTATAAATGGGGAAATTCAAGAAATATTGTCCAAAATCAAATATCCGCCATTATCAAGGACGGAACTAAATGCGCGTTGTGTCAAAACGCGCACAATTTAGTTCCCATTTCGAAGAAAAAAATACGCCACTAAAAAGATTGCAACTTCGATGGGACAAGATGGGACAAGATGGGACAAGATGGGACAAGATGAGACAAATGGAAAGGAGGGATAAGAGAATACTTTATATTGGGAGTCTTGTTGTAATGACCTGGTTTAACCAGTAGAAACTGTGGAAGAGTTCATCAAAAAGTTTCCTTACTTCGCCAGAGGCTTCAAAGACGACAACATCTTTAATGCTGCCGAGTGCGGACTCTTTTTCAAGGCGATGCCTGACAGGAGCCTCGCCATGAAGGGTGACAAATGTAAGAGCGGAAAACTTTCCAAAGAACGTAAGAATTTATGTAGAAGGTTAAAAGAGGGAATTTAGTAAAGGCTATTTTGGTGTAGCTGCAAACTTGCAAAGATGGTGAATGCTGTCGTGGAGAATTCGTGGGAGGAGTACGAAAATGGAGATAAAAAAGACGTACGGTGTAGTGGAGGATGTTAGAGAAGAGGTAGAAAAAAAAGAGACCAAGAAGACGTAACGCGTGGTGAAGGATATTGATGGGGAATAGGTAGGAGGAGGTGAAGGGGACTTGTGGTGTGCTGAAGGATAATGATGGGGAATAGGTAGGAGGACGTGTTGAAAACATATGGTGTGGTGAAGGATATTGATGGGGAATAAATAGGAGGAGTGTCGCGAGTATGGAAGTAGATAATGTCTGAGTTTAGACAGAGTATGAATGAGTAATGTGAAAATAGAGATAAATAAAGTCACTAATGAAAATAAGGAGAGAGATATGACTTCTGGAGAGAAGAGTGATATAATCCGATATCTAATGTCTTCTTCCCAGCCACACTCGAGACTATTGTTAAGATATCATACCCTCATCCGTCCTCTCTTGCTAAATAGGTTAATCTATTACAGTAAGGACCACAACAGCAAACATCAAGTGACAGGTAGAATAAACGTAAATTCTGACCGCGTAGAACAGTGTTTCCCAAACGTTTTCGGGTCACCGCTCCCTTGGCTCCCAGGTCATGTCCCCAGTTCTCTCCCCCCCCCCTCCTCCTGCATTTCTCCACAGTACATTAAAAAATGTAAAGAGTGAAAAATAAGAGCAACTGCTAATACAGTAACAACAAATTGCTCTATTTATCACATTCTAATATAAATACGCTACAAATACGCTTATTTATTAACTTGATTTAAAAAGAAAAACTTAATTACTTAATCCAGTATAACTAACACCAGTATGCGAGAGTAAATTAGTAACAAACCTACTTCATTTTAACTTCAGTGAGATGGATGTGTCTTTGTTTCATAGATCTGGAAAAGGCGTTTGACAGGGTCCCCTGGAGCAAACTTTTGGACTGCTTGGCAAGGAAGAATATTCCAGCACCTCTGATTCATGCTATACAGAGCTTCTACAAGTCTTGCAGAAATTATGTGAGGACAGCAAACCATAAGTCAGAAGAGTTCCGGACCACCACTGGTGTAAGACAAAGTGATATCCTATCACCTTACCTCTTCATACTCCTTATGGACGATGTCGTCAGGGCATGTAAGGAGAGAGCAAGAGGGTGTTCGGTGGGGTGCTGGAGGATGGAACGGGTCTGTATTTAGGAGCTGGCGTTTGCTGATGATGTTGCCCTGATTGCTAAATCAGAGGCACATCTCCAATCCAACCTGCAAGTCTGGAAGGAAGAGCTGGAGAAGAGACGGATGGTCATAAGCAGCTCTAAAACAAAATCCATGGTGATATCACGAGAAGAAAGAGGACATCGGATTGTGCTGGAAGAGCGGGTCCTGGAGCAGGTCGGCCACTTTAAATGCCTCGGGGCTATTGTAGACCGAGGGGGAGGCATCAAGGAAGAGTTGGGCACTCGAAAAGCAGCAGCTGGGAGACTTTTTCAGGCCATAAATCGAGGATTCCTCAGCAAGAGAGAGGTTGGTAAGAGAACGAGGATGGCTGTATACCGCTCCACCTATGTCTCAGTCTTGACATATGGATGCGAGTCATGGGCAATGAGTACGGCCCATGAAGGCCGTGTTCAAACCTAAGAAATGAGGTATCTGAGGAAGGTGGTTGGGGTAACAAGAAGAGACGTGGTGCGCAACCAGACGATGCGTCAGGGCCTTAAATCCTACTCCCTGCGGACCCAGGTGGAGCAGTCCCATATGGGATGGTTTGGCCATGTCTGCAGAATGGGAGAAGATCGGATACCACGACATGCATGGGAAACAAAGAGCCAAGGATCCAGACCCCGAGGACGACCCAAAGTCCGCTGGGAGGACAACATTAGACAATCTTTGAAGGACCGAGGACTAGAATGGAACCAGGCCAGAAGGAAGACAGCCGATAGGATAGTCTGGCGCTCTCTCTTCCAAACCTCTACACCTCACGGTAGAAGGGGAACGACTAAGTAAGTAAGTAAGAGATGGATGTGCCTGGTGTAGTGATATCTTCTTCTCAACATCAGGCTGAAAGTTACTTAGAGGGAGTTTCAGATCCCTACGTTCAGTAATCTGCAGTCTGTTTCTCTGCTTCGAAAGAAGTTGGGCAATCGCGCTTAAACCACGATGTTACTAAATACAATGTTGGATAGACAACACAGAACATCGTAACCTTTGCCCACACTGCAGGGTAGCATTCAGAGATTTCTTTCTGCAACCAAAAGTCTTGAAATGATTTTTTCAACATTGGCTTAAGCTCAACGTCATTTTGTAGCGATATCAGTTCCTCTTCCACCCTTCATAGTTCCTCAGTGCGTGTGTCCAGGAATGGATTTAATTTCCATTCTGGAATAGTAATCAAAAGAAGATTCTGAAACCTCTGAGACATGTATTTATGCAGCTGATCTAGGTGTGCGCAATATACTTGAAGATTATTCTCTGATATTTTGTCTTTCTCTTCCAAATTTTAAGAGGCTGGGAAATTGGATTAACTCGCGACGGCCAATATTGCGTTTGAATAGCTTTAATTTGGCCAGAAGCGTGGGGACGACAGACTTGACTTTTATAAGATTAATATAATTTCCTTACAGATGTAAATTTATTTCGTTAAACTTTGTGAATAAATCTGACAAATATGTAATGTCATGCCTGATATGCGTTAGTACTGTACTGAGCGAAACATGCGAGTCGTTGAAGAATTCTACCACAGTTTCAAAAAGAGCATAAAAGCGTCTCAGACAATTTTCTCTTTGAGAGCCACGTGACTTCTGTGTGCTTCAGCAAACGTTCAAACTGTTCATCATTCTCAGTACAAAGCTCTCGAAATCGTCAAGAATTAAGAGCATGGTACCTAATTATGTTAATCGCTGTGATAACAGTATTTAATGATTTGTGAAGCCGATCACTTATATATTTTGCGACAAGATGTTGTCTGGGAATTACACTGTGTATTGTAAATATACCAGGTACAGCTTCTTTTAAGAACGCGATAACCCGCGGTAACAACCTATCATTGATGGTGCCTCATCTGTTGCGCAAGCAAGAATGTTAGTAAGCGGTGTGATAAAGTCAATCCGTTTAACACCCCGCTCAAATTCCCCGATTCAAAAATCTAGTAACGAAAAATTACACCCTATAAACCCCACTATTATATTTGAAAATTGCCAAGGACAAGGTCAATCGTACCGCTAAGAATTGGACACAATATTTGAAATTTTTCTACTATTATCGTTTAAAAGGGTTACCACCCGCAAACGCATTCAACCCCATCCTAATATTTAATGAAGGACGTAGCTAATCTATAAATAACTACAGCATTTGAAATTTGGTCCCAAGGCCATCGCCTATTCAAACCGTTAACGATTGGAGGCCAAAGGGCAGTTTAATAATCAATTTTAACTTTTGAAATCGGTCCATAAATGGCTGAGATATGACAGAAATAAAAATAAATAAAATCAGACTAGCAAACGCACTGATTAACACTCAATGTTTGGGGTTTTCAAAAGTCAAATTTTGGATGCGTTGTTTCATTGGCTAATGGGATTGATAACATGTAACGCATTCTAGGCTAGAACGCCATTCGAAAATTATAACCGCAGTGCCAAGATGAGAACAGAAGGGGAGCTTTTCTGAATACGTTTTTACCTTCTGGACGACCGCAGTCTGAATTTTGTGCCATCATTCTGCAAGTCATCTGGTTCATTGTGTGAATGATTCATTATTTGCGTTAAGAGAAATGACTTTATTAAATTTTATATGTATGTACAGGCCACAAGGGTGTGAGCCATAAATTTGTGTTGTACGACATTGCCATTGGAAAAGAATTACGACATCCTAGCAAGCACACGCCTAAGCAGATTAGGGGGGGGGGGGGTGAATTTACATTGTGTTTGCATATTACCATTATAAATCATACGATTGTAAGTCCAGAAACTACTGGCAGTCTTCTGCAGGCCACAGTGTTCCAGTAACCCTTGGAAAAAATAAATAGGATGTCATACTAAAAGAGTTAACAGATCACTAGAAAGAGAAAAAGAAAAGTGTGTACCCCAGCTGATGATATGGAAGATAACAAAGGTTTAAAGTGACAAGGGCATTGAAGCCATGTGGGAAGGAGAAGGTACCCACTGAGTGTGAAGAAGTCACATAAAATTAGGGACTGAAGCTATTGCTTGGCACATGCAACTGATCACAAAGAATGCTTAATGATGTTTAGTTGTTAGTTGTGGAGATATATAAAAGTGTACTTAGAGAGGAATTGTTCCTCTTGTTGCAGGGTTGCATCACCTATTACCACGTGAAACCTAACCTGGAGCTGCAAAATACGAGGCAACTTGCCGGTTGCTTATACTTTGTAGTCAAACTGTAGTAGCCGCCTCCAGAAGACACTGCTGTGAAAGAGTGTGCAGTATTTCCAGCAAGCCATTCACTTGCAACTGAAAAATAAGATAAGCCCAAATCTTGAGGGCTCATGCCATTTCATTATATTTTATTCTCCACATTTTCAAAAAAACTTTCTTGTAACATGATGAGAAGACCAGTCCCTCACACTAGTGACATCTCTTAAGACATTATTACTTCAGCAGGGGATTCAATTATAGAAACATTTTAGTAATAACATTTATGGACAAGATGTCCTTCATATTTATTTAAAGTTGTATATAAACACATTTCCTTTTGAGTTGAACATTTCTGGTTTCAAAAAAAAAAAAAAAAAAAAAAAATTGAGGATCAGGAAAATAAAAATTGTAAAGTAATTCTATAACTTTAACCACTGTCTTACTTAAGTTCCTTATATTGAGTTACAAGCGGAATGTCCTTCTTTTTGAAAAATTGCTCATTTGCACGAAATATTGGCTCCCTTTTTGTATCATTTACTAGTTGCTTAGCAAATAACAACTCTTGAACCAAGCTTTCATCTTTTACGAAGCGAACATACGCAAGAAGCAAAGATTCGTTGTCCGGCAACGTTGACTCATCCAACTGCAATGCAAATTCTGTTGTCCTGAGTATGTTGCACAATGAGTTTTCAACATTCTCAGCTATTTCATCTATTCTTCTTTGAACAGAAGTATTGCTGAGCGAAATTGCTTTAATTATATTATTTGTTCAAGTGACTTATGCATAACTGTACTCACAAACTCTCTTATAGCTGGCAAAATCAAATTGTCTCCGATTGTGTGAGGCTTTCCAGATTTAGCTATCAGCAATGAAATGTTGTATGAAGCTTGCAAACCATTATAGCTTTGTTGCAAAGTGTTGGCAAACATGTCACGAACAGTTTTACGTTTCTGAAAGTTTTCACAAAGTGACTGAAAATATGTCAATCTTTTGTCTGTTTTATCAGTGTGAACTTTCTTCAAATGTTCAAGGAGTCTAGAAGGTTTCATCGCCTCATTTGAAAATGATTTGAGAGACAACATCAGGGAGGCGGGGACGATGGGGATGGTTGTATAAATAGGATCATTAAGCAAGGCATAGTTTCGTTTATACGTGCCTTTCTGAGCTCAGGTAACCATCGCTGACGCAGTTCCCGATTTCAATTTATGGTAAGCGATGGTTTTCTGAGCTCAGAATTGCACGTATATACGAAACTATGCCTTGCTAAATGATCCTAGTAATACAACCATCCACATCGTCCCTGCCTCACTGATATTGTTTCTCAAATCTTTCTCCCCAGCACGCACTGAATTTAACCTGTCAAATCCTGACCCACACCTTACTACTGAACGCCTCTTGTTTACTACTGAACGCTACCGTCTGGCCCCTTTTTTCCGTATCGCCCCCTTAGATCCTTCCAACGCCCTCATGGCGTAGAACATAATTATATTTTTTGCGTAAATATCCACAAAGAAAATAAAATAAAATAATCTCACTATCGCTATTAGGCCAGTGGTTTTGTATCAAACTCAAGCACACAGGCAAACCACTACTACATATAAACATTTCACAAAACCAGGAGGATCTAACTGACAGAGGCGGCCCCAAGTTCTTTGTAACAAAAGCGGCCGATTCTGCGTCGATAATAATCCTGGAATATAAATTATTTCTCAGCTAGGAAATACCATACTTTTTCCCACTAACTGAGTGTTCTCAGGCGATGAAGCTTAGCTCTCACTGTGGCAAATATATATATTAAATCCAGATGCTTTCAAATGCTTTTGGCTTGAGGCGAAACTAAACAGGCAAGTACTTGTGACAATTAACCCGCTGATACATATCCGACAATGGCTTCTGCTGGCAGAAAAAAAATAATGAAGACTTGACCACAGACAGGTAACGAGTACCGGCAACTGACTACTCCTCTATGACGTTATGCCAATATATCCCGTCTTGATCGGATATCAATGGGTCTGACCGCATAGCTCACACTTATGGATGGCAATAGAGGAATCCCGTATGTGCTGGAGTGATGGATAATTGCAAATGGCCACAATAGGTGTTGTGTGTACGTAATCCAGGGATCAAGAGTAATGCAAGACACTTCAGTATATCCTGGAAAAGCGGCAGTATAATTATGACTGCAATTTAACAAGAATGCAGTATAATAGAAAGCACGGTCAGGGGTGACCAAAGTTCTCTGGAAATAAGCAAGCAATCAACATTCTATTAATAACCTATAACGGGCACACCTTTCTCTTCTCTCACTCATGCAAACATAAAAAACTATCCCTTTCCGTTTCCCACCCCACACAGATCAAACCAGGCTCTCATAATTCGTTCGGTCTGTTTTGCCTAAGATTTCTCTCGCCGCTGAATCATTTTAAAGTAGCGGCATTAGCCAACGTATTTCCCACACAAACAGCTTATGAACACAATCGTACTGTTCAAGTTATCTCCACAACCCAAGGTAGTAGAAGTTGCTCCGTGGGTAAATTACTCAGTAAGTAATAACACTTGATGTATTACAAAAGTAGCACTGAGGTCATACTGAGTATTTACACAATAGTAATACTCTGTACACCAACGGGCTGATCACCCGTTTGCCAGTCACTTCGATTACGGAAACAACAGCAGATGGATTGATTTGCCGTTGCCCTAAAGACGCCAATAGGCGTGATGGGAAACAATGGCAAAGAAAACCTATCTGCTGTTTCCCTAAGACGCCACTAGGCGTAATGGCCACTGACTGCTTTGACGGTCGGTGGCTAAGGACGGAAGAAGAAGAATACTCTGTACAGTAATATTCCACTCTTAACTTATTCCCTTAGGCTTTTATTCTGAGTGGTAGCGCACTTAATAAAATTCTGAGTTTTCTAGTCACGGAAAAAAATTATCTTAAGGAAAAATGTATATAGATTTAAGATGAAGAAAAGTAACGAGGGATCCCTATTCTATAAGTAATGTTAAAATACATGGCGGTTTATGCTACTACATTAATTAAGTAAGTGTGTGCTTACCGGCTGACAGAATGTTCCTAAACCAGTACAACTGAGATTGACGCTTAGCACTGATGCACTATGTAAAGTAGCAAAAATCCTCTCTGAATACAATGGCAAGGAGTGTTAGGGACGCCTAGTTTAAATAGTAAGTTAACGTCTGCAGGTGGGTCGCACGTGCATTGAGAACAGTAATCTATAGCAATACTTAGGCCGTAATTCGAACGATGCGTTCGGACAGATGAAAGGTTATGGTCGATTCCCTGTGTTCCCGGGTTCTCTGTGAATCAAAGAATCAGGGAACTTGCCGTCATCTTCAAGAAAGGTAGAATAAAAGGACCTTTAGATAGGTGCCGATGCCCACGTGTAAACAGGTGGAATTTAACCTGTCCAACGTAAGAGTGACGTGACTAATGCAGAGAAATAGAGCTTGTAGGAGCTATTATATAAAACAAAATGGGAGGAGACTACAGTGGAAAATAAGATAGGCTGAAAGTGCCAGCGATTCGCATTCAAATCACGATAAGGAGGTGGAGAAGACATTTGAAGTGCTGAAGGAAATTGATGGAGAATAGGTAAGAGGAGGTGAAGAAGACATATGGTGTGCTGAAGGAAATTAATGAGTAGGGGGAAGATGGGATCAGGTGTCGTGTGGTTTTGAGATGCTGTTGAGAAGTAAAGATAAAGGAGTAAATTCGGATTTAAAGATGTGTGAATATGAGAAGAAGATGACACCCTCTGATCAGTGGAGAGCATCTCTGTGAGACATTATATAAAATTAGCTTATGGTGATTACTAAGAAGAAATATAATGATGACATAAATGAATTCTTTCTTTCTTTTCAAGCTGCAATGCTGTGGAGTCGAGGGAAACGTAACAGGTAGAAACTCGTGGTTCTTGTGGCAGACAAGTGACTGGTTCAAGAATCAAAAACGTAAATTTTCTCAATTGTGTTTTTGTTTACTAAAGAAGGATAAGCTTTTATTAATAATAAGTGCATAAGCTTCATTACGAGACTTCTACAGAACTGCCGTCATCAGAGAATGGTGCTGATTGCGCCCGTGCTTCATACTGGTTACAAAACAGAAAACAGAGAGCTGGTTAAAGCATGGATGTCATCACTCAAATCCCTCTGCCATAGTGGGAAACAGAGGTCTCCAAGAGTGTTTTTCTTCTTTGGAATGGTGACGCACTGATTGTCTTTATTGGAATGGCGACGCAATGAATTTCTGTATTGGAATGGCGACTGTTTTTACACGTATATAGTAATCACTTACTTACTTAGTCGTTCCTCTTCTACCGTGAGGTGTAGAGGTTTGGAAGAGAGAGCGCCAGACTATTCTATCAGCTGTCTTCTTCCTGGCCTGATTCCATTCTAGTCCTCGGTCCTTCAAAGATTGTCTAATGTTGTCCTCCCAGCGGACTCTGGGTCGTCCTGGAGGTCTGGATCCCTGGCTCTTTGTTTCCCATACTTGTCGTGGTAGCCGTAATCACACATTCTATAAATATTTTTGTGGTGCGTAGGTTTCTAATTTTTAAATTTTGCCAGGGCAGCGGCCTTATGGATGTCACGGGATCGCTTCCCCTTGCTTCGCAGTAGTAGACCATTAATGGTCTCAACGCAAGCGTATCTAAAAATAGATTACTCTTGGCATAGATCTAGATAGAAGATGAATGGCGATTCTACCTTAGGGGAGCCTTCACAAGAAATTCCCAGAAGTCAAGAACAAACGCTGCCTAAGGGCTGAGCAAATTTGTTAAATTATTATCTGGTCCGTCGCCTTTTGTGAAGGGGTTATGCACTGATTCTGGCCCGTCAAGCACCCAGTTTCGAATAATCCAACGAATGCCCTCTTATAAGTAATGGCTCTACACACATATATATATATATATATATATATATATATAATATATATATATATATATATATATATATATATATATATATATATATATATATATATATATATATATATAAAGAAAAATTGGCTCATACGTTTGCTTTCGTACAAGTAAACTGAATCAACTATTATTGTTTAGTTTAAAATAACATACAACAAATTTAATAGTCAATTAGTTCAACAAGTTCAAATAAGGATTAAAGGGGGTGAAAGATATATTAAATTTTTCCTCATTGAGGTTTTGGTAGGGCGTGAATAATACTGTCCGTATTTTTTTTATGTAGCCTGTTACACACAACTTAACTCTAGATGAGTCCTGCAGCCGTGGTTTCCGTCACTTCTTTTTGGTGAAGAGTACACTTCTCCACATAATTCGTCCATTGTAAGCGGTTGATGGTAATACTCTTTTCTCACACTAGTGGCATAGGAACTTCCGTACTTAAGTCTGATGTTTTGTAACCACGAACTGTGACAAATTAGAAATAAACAAATGCCTCAGTACATTTGTTCTCCGCAAACTATCAGTTCCACCCACGAATGTTAACCTCTCAGAAGAATTAAATTCCCGAGCACACAATGTAACTCAGGAAATATGATGAAAATTCACCAATATCCTTCTGGGTGTCAACTAGAAAATTGCGTCTGGAGTGCATGAATAATGATTTGCCTGAATTACAATTAAGAAGGTATATAAATCTCACAAAATGATTCTATACACTTTAGGCACATGTGATGTAATCATCACTCATTACTCGTCGCTACTCCCGTCGGGGTCTGAGTCATCTCTTCTGTCGGGTTTCCCTGCACGACTAGTCAGAAACAATCACCAGCTCTTGCAGTAGTGGTTCATGACTACACTTTTTTCATATGTTGAGGTTGCCAGCCTCATATATAACCACTTAGCAAGAAACCTGTAGAATTTACATTAGTAAATAATTTGTTTACACTTACCCCCAAATTTAGGGAATACACACGTCTCCTGGCACAGATTTAGAATGGACCCACAGCCCTGTAGTTAGATGATGTTCGAATCACTTAATTCTGAGCAATTCCTCTTATGACGGGTGAAACACTTGGCCTGGAAATCTATAATTCCTCTTATTACGGTGAAACACTTGGTCTGGAAATCTATAATTCCTCTTATGACTTCTTGTGATAGAATTCCCAAGTTTCCAGTCTTGTATTAAAATGGCGGGTTTACTTGTAAATTCCAAAGTTGCCCAATACTCGATCTGGTACTTATAGTTGCGGAATTGTAAGTCCTATCCTCTTTCTTCTGGATTGTTGGAGGTGTTAAGTTGACGCTGCGATGCAGTCTGTCTGTTCTGTGTGCTGTGACTCCGAGTTTGTTAGATTATATCTCACAATCCTTAGTTTCAAATCTTAGCTGTGTTTCCGCCGAAAGTTCCAATCATATCGTAGTAGATTCTGGCGAACCAATCCAATCTATCTAGCACTGTTTTGGTGGGGAAATCTATCATTACTCATCCCACGCGTATTTGAAAATACTAAATTTAGTATACACGCGTGGCCTCTTACACAGTGATGTCATATCGTTTCCTAAGAATTCCGGCACACCTTTGTTTATCAGAATAATCTGCGTGCCTACGCCAGACAGATGTCTGGACAGCCCGTGTGGTCTTCTTTCATATGATCACAACACCGGCTTGTGTCAACACGATCAGCTGCTTCCCAATGGGGTCAAATGTTTGACGGCCACGTTTCCACATGTGTTCAGACAAATTGGGCGATAAAATATTATCGCTGGCCGGGTCACCAAACCTGGCGAATCGTAACAACAGTCTGGGAGTGGAGAATGAAACAATAAGATACGCATTACTCCCATAGCAAATACTGCAATAGGGGAGTGGCGTGTTAGAAACTTCACCATGTTATGTCCAGCATAGAGCAAATTAGTGAAAATAACGAATGAAAAGGCATGATTTATGCCAAATAAAAGCGATGAGTGAGAAAAATGAAGAAAAAGAAACGATACTGCCGGAGGGTTGAAGGCGTGAGAGATCACACACGTGTCGTCACAATGGAATATCTTATCCGAGAAGGCTAGGCATCCGATCTCACTAACCAGGAGACCAGGGAGGGAGTATGACATCATTAGGACCACCGGTTCTGAAAAATAATTTCCATAATTCCCTCTACTGAAATCGAACCTGGTACCTTTAGAATTCGAGGCGGATGCCATACTTCTTAGCCACTCCGACCCTGAGAGTGGAAGAGGGACGAGAGGAATCGAAGCATATGGACGTTGTAGCTTTCTTAAGAAAGTCAGGGGCCTTGCAGGTGTAAGTGACAGAAGGTGAGGCAAAAACTTTGAGAAATCACTTGATATACCTTCAACGAAGCTCTTTGCATGATAACTACCTTTGTTTTAATAAATTAACCTGTTATTGTTGACATAAATCGAAGATTAATCAGTCAATAAAATAACAACCAGGTAGTTAGCCAGTCACTTTCTCTTTCTGCTTATCAGTAAGTTAGTCAAACACACAATCTATCACTTCAACTACCTACCTACCTACCTACCTACCTACCTACCTACCTACCTACCTACCTACCTACCTACCTACCTACCTACCTACCTACCTACCTACCTACCTACCTACCTACCTACCTGCCTGCCTGCCTGCCTGCCTGCCTGCCTGCCTGCCTGCCTGCCTGCCTGCTACCTACATACCGACCTCCTACCTACCTACCTACCCATCTACCCATCTACCTACCTACCTACCTACCTACCTACCTACCTATCTATCTATCTATCTATCTATCTACCTACCTACCTACCTACCTACCTACCTACCTACCTACCTACCAACCTACCTACCTACCTACCTACCTACCTACCTACCTACCTACCTACCTACCTACCTACCTACCTACCTACCTACCTACCTACCTACCTACCTACCTATCTACCTTGTTAAATATTCTTTAAAAAATTCTTCATTTTCCATAATCTCCTATTTGTACATCAAATTTTGCCTGCTAGGACACTTTAATACTTGAAAACGATCTTTCATTATAAATACTGCTCATATTTTATTCGGGGATGCCTACATCTGGATCTTGCAAAACTTCGAACTGACCTCTTCCGTTGTTGTTTCAGTTCTGCAGGTGCCTCGTCAAGGAATGCAAGAGTCTATGAAAACTAATAATTACATCACATTCAAAAGATGTCTGCATTCCCATGCCATGAAGTCTTGAACACACACCTACTGATAACTCCTTGTCTCATTTCATATCATTTTTCCATCAGTATTTACTTTTGAGTGGTATAACTTTGACTTTCACGTAAATTTGTAATTACTTTATTGTTTCCTCTCTCTCTCATTCTCTCTTTTTCTTTCGCCCTCTCTCACTCTCTCTTGCTCTCTCTCTCTCTCTCTCTCTCTTTATATATATATAAATATATATATATATATATAAATATATATATATATATATATATATATATATATATATATATATATATATATATATATATATATATATATATATTTACATATAAATATGTGTGTGTATTTTTGTGAATGCGTGTACGTGAGTGTGTGCATTTATGTGTGTGTGAATACATGTATGTGCTCAGTTACTAAATGCAGTAATATTAATGATTGTTTATTACTGAAGTTACGAATGTTTTAATTTAAAAACACATTGAGGGTAATCTTATTGCAGGGCAGAAATGTAAAAAGCGTAATGCCGAATTCTTTACCTATGAAATAAGGATTTCGCTCGTTCGTTCATGTGTTCTGTCTGTCTGCTTGCGTGACTGCCTCCTGCCCATCTATCTATCTATCTATCTATCTATCTATCTATCTATCTATCTATCTATCTATCTATCTATCTATCTATCTATCTATCTATCTATCTATCTATCTATCTATCTATCTATCTATCTATCTGTCTGTCTGTCTATCTGTCTGTCTGTCTGTCTGTCTGTCTGTCTGTCTGTCTGTCTATCTATCTATCTAGTTATCTAACTATCTATCTGTCTGTTCATTTTCCGCTCCTATTATGTCTGTCTGTTCATTTTCCGCTTCTAATATGTCTGTCTGTTCATTTTCCGCCCCTAATATGTCTGACTGTCTAATGTCCCACAATGTATTCAATTTCGGTAAAACAGCTCCTAGGACAGAATATTGGTGCCGTTTCTCTTTTCAAATGTCTAAAATCTAATTGATTGTGATTCTGTTCTTCTCTAGTAGTCTTGAAGGCTGACTCCGATATATGGCTGACAGACGTGCTACTGTATGTTCCAGAGAGCTGCTGTAATCGAACCTACACATTAAAACACTGTCAACGGCGTAATATTAGTAATCTTCACCAACCTGTTCAGAAGAATTACGTCGACGTTACTGAAGAAAATCCAGCCATGTTTTCAAAGGTAGTTGCAATCTATTTTTCCTCCACCTGCTGACAAGTTTAATACTGCCACTACATCTAAATACCTCTATTAACCTTGCATAATATAACCCGGATCACTGTAATTACCACTTGTCTTATCAATTTATTACTCACAGCACATTATGTCTCCTACCTGCCAGATCTCTACAGCTAACACTTTTCAAATCTATATACACCGACTCCCGGGACTTACGCCGTTCGATTTAACGCTGTTTGTATTTTAAGACAGCGGAACGTCCGAGTTTCGAGTCCTGGGTAAGCCACTCACGTCTGTTGTTTCTCTGTTGTCTAGTGTTCTACTTCTTTATTTCTTACGAGTGCCTGACAACATACCTTTATGTTTGTCTAATATTTAAGTACACAATCTTAATTGCTACAAGGTGCTCCTTGAAGAGAAAAAGAAGGTGGCAAAACAAGCTCGATTCTTGTTTTCTTAAAGTCTCCCGAATATCTCTGTGCCTCCATTGACCAAACAGTCGTCCCTTCTACATCTGGAGCCAGAAACACGTTTTCAACATCTACAATACATTCTGTTAACAAGTCGTATGATTGTAGGGAGATTTTGTACCTCTTGCTTTGTTTGTGAGAAAAATGAGTAGCGCGACATACACACACAGCGCAAGGATAACACGCGACGGATCTTGCTTTGAAGTTTGAAGAAGGCGGAAAAAATGTGACTTACGTTCAGCCGGACGGTACTGAAGAATGAGGAAATAGCTAATATAGGGAATGGCCGACTTTAAAAGTTTGCATTTACAGGAAATTAAATTTAAAACTACAAGAAAACGCCTGGTTGGAATACAATTAAATAAAAATAATTCACCAAAGGAGATAGACTATAAATGATATCCAAAAGGATATTATTTAAATATAAATAGTTTTAACAATAATTAACATTTTTCATCGTCATCACATCTGCTAAACGTTAGCTAATAATCTTTAAAAATTTATTATGCACACATGCCTAACCGGATGGCAATAAAACTAGGATAGAATGAAAGCCTCATATGGGGAAAATGAAAGGATACCTAGGAATGAAGGAAGGATATAAGTGTGTAGTGAAAAGAAGAGAAAACAAGTACAGAGAAAGCACAGATCGCCTCAAATCGCCTCAAACCGATAGATTAAACGAAAATCTTTTGGGACTTTAGGAGGTGCTTTCTCGTACGTGGGATATACCAATATATAAGGACAGAGCGGCGCGTTGAAAATCACACACACCAAATCCAGAAGCCAGAGTGAGAAACTGGAAGACAGCATCTGCAAGAAAAGTTCTTTTTTCACGCTGCATGCAGGGCAGATTAACTTCAACCAATATAGTCTCACTGTGAGCTTATTAATCCTAAGAGGGTATGTAAGTTTATTAAAGAGATATGTATAACTAATATCATTTTATTTCAGATTTCATTTCCGATTGATTGTATCAGATAATAAAAAAAAGGGAATGACGCTAACCAGAGATAACCTTCACCGGCATTGTCAGGAAGCATAACCATTAATTGGTTAGCCAAATATATCATGGCTAGTTCTTGCCTGGAAGCTTACGACATACCAGCAAGTACATAAGTGACTTGGCATCCATAAGTGGAAGGCAAAGGTTATATCGTACCCATGTATCATAACATGTGATCTATTCATGTATTTTGTTAATTCTGCACAGTAGACATTATCTTATCATGCTATCTCTGTAACATACTATCATGATTCATTCATTTATATACAAACACTGAAGACATGGTCGTATCATGAACGGCAGTTGGTGGTGAGATTGTTGGAACACCATGGCCACTTATTACCTTTTGTTCCAGGTTTTTATGATCAATTTTTATGATCATTCCTGATCGAGAAACTATAGACCTGAGGACCGTTGATCCTGCTAACTGAAGCCTAGAGGTCAACCAATCTTCAACACCTTAGTCCCCCGTAGTTATAGGGCGGGCTGAAGGACAGTCTGTTTATTCAAGTGTGTCTCAGGAACATCGAGCAGACGTGGCTAATATCAGATGAGTTTTATGTGTATCCATCCAACAAATCCTGTGAACAGTTTCTAAAACGACTGTCTATGATGAGAACTAGATAGCAAGAGATATCAAAGAGATACTGTGACAAACTTTTGTGTAATTTCAGTGGAAGAAAAATCCAAGACTTTTTCTATTATTTATTTTAATTAGTAACTATAAATAATCATACATTTTACCATCTTCCAACACCCATTTCTCATTACAAGAGTATATATAGATGTACATAATAAATATTGAAATTGTACTGATTTGACTTGGTAAATTTTTAACTGTTAAATTTTGAGTTACTTTTTATAATTTAATTATATTATCACATAGGGTTACAATAGCGAAAGTAGCAACTTATACTTCTGAAGCCTAAATCTATTGTCCAGCTCAGAGTATTCACAGCTGTAACTCACTTGTGATACCAGTGTACTTCTCGGGCACTGGAAATTCATCCTTTCTGGAGAGAGATTCTACTTCTTCTCTACCACTATTATCGTACTAGAAAAACCTTTCGCTACAATGATGAGGAAGGCAGCTCTGCCGTGAAATCTGTAGCCACAAGCAACAGTGATAGCAGCGATTAAAGTTCTAGAATATTTTTATCTTTAATACAGCTGATATATAATATTTCGTTTGTGTGCGTTTGTGTTCAGTATGTCTGATAATCATGTGTAGTTAATAAATGTTTTAAATCCATTTTTATTTAAGTTGATACAGCTTTCAGTGGCTCAGAAACGAATTAATTTGATTTCTATTAATTCTTTTGGGAAATCAATTTTCATTTTGCTCGTTTTTGATTAACGCTCTAGGTTTGAAGAACGAGTTAACAGCTCTAAGAGGAAGATAGGTGTACCCAATATTAGTAATTATCTAAGTGGAACGTCCTGTATAAAAAAATGAAAAAATTCCACCTGGTTTTGGGAAAATGCGCCGTTTAAAGAATTTTAAATTCAACACCCATCAAAAGAGCGAGCATTCCTTTCAATCTTTTTAGTGGTGCATTGACAATTGCCCCATAAGTTATGATAGGCTTGAGTGCAAAGGTCAAATGAAATTAAAATGAAATGGAAAGGAGTAAAATAATAATACAGAGAAATTAGTGACGTCATCGGGATACGCTCTGGTGGATGGTGAAAAGCTACCTCAACATGATACAGGCATAACTTTCGAAGAGGCAAAGAGTTTTATCAGAACCAGATACAGAAAAAAATAGGATACAGAGCATCCAGGACACACACAAAATGATGCACATCACCAGCACAGCAGAAGAGAACAAGTGATAATCTCAAGACTCCGCAAGGGCCACAACAAATTGGGATATTTGTGACGTATAATGAAAAGAGAGCCTACAATAATCTGACAGGCTTGTAACCTTGTAGCGTTCTTTGATTTGCTAGCAAAACCACGCATTTTTTCTACCTGTGTTTTACTTACACAAACGTACTTTTCGTCCCACCTCATTTTCTGTGAACACGAGCTAACGCAATGTTTACAAACTGCATGACCTGTCAGTCATAAACAGGTAGCGAATCAGGTTTGTTTACCTAGTTTTCTCACTCGAGCTTATCTGTCAATCATACGATACCTGACAGACTGCACGTGAAAAACACAGAGTCTTTGAAGTCAACGAGGGGAGATCCAGAATTTTCCCGAGTGCGCTTTCATGTCGATTCACGGGCAAAAATCTTCGAGAACCCGGTTACACGGCTATAAGTTTTTTGATGGCAGTCGAACGCCCGAGAAAGGCCGACCGTAAACTTTTATCTGGGGAACTCATGTTTCTGATTCTCCGTTACTCACACAATAGTGCGAAAAGTAACATCGTCTATAGATCAAAGAAACGTAATGATATAAACTGTGTTTTCTTAAGCCTGCTATCAGTTGTCACTCAGAATGTTTGGATAGTCTAAGCACGTAGTTCTAGAACCATTTTGGAAAATGTGTTAATAGCATTCGAGGTGATTTTCTTTCTGATTTTCTGGTAATAGAATTTAGTGTTTACGTGTTTAAAAGTGTTAAACCTTTACCATTATAATTCACTTAGATTTTCTAGCGTTAAAACTAGTGAAATAAAATAACGCGTAGCTTTTTCATACCAGATGTTCAGTTATAATATTAATTTTCACCACACGCTTTCTCACACAAGAAGAGACGGTTTTAGCTGACTGAGTTATATGCTAGGCACAACTGATAGTGACAGAAAAGAATTCACGCTTATTTCTTTGTGCGCATTTATTATAAGTTTCTATTATTTAATTCCATACGATGACTAACAGACGCCGACAATTTAAATAGCTATTAACGACAGGCGATATTAATGTAAAGGCGCGTATGGATAATTGAATAATAATTAACTGTGTACGCTGATCGTTGACCGGGCGCAGGAGGGGAAGAGCTGCATAACTCAACCAAACCTACACTCGCTAAGCGACGCGAGATAGGATAGGCTAAAGAAAGAAACACCTTTACCGTTTAACTTTAATCAGGACTGACGGAGTGGATAAGAGATCGTCTTGTCCCAGTCTGTGTGCATATAGATATAGCTATAAAGAATAGTGGCATTTTTTTATGAAATGTTTTTTTATTCCTAGCAGACCTGATCAAGGGCGTCCAGCGGTCTTTTTCTTCTTTTTTTCACTGAATGGGTAATGTTGTCTTTTCTTGGCTTGTGCGTCACCAATTTCATTGTTGAGCAAGTATGTGCCAACGATACATGAGAAACATGTTAACGGGTAAAAATTAACTGGACTTACCAAACCCAGCAATACTTTTTCAATTTTATCAGCCCACTGAGGTGGTGAAAAAAATAACATCCATTCCCGACTTCTGACACTCGTATTCAAGCGTAGCATCCAGAATTTACGCTGTTTCAGAAACTGCACTCTACCATAGAGCCAGCCGATAGGATTATCATCATTTAGCAATTGTAACATGTTTAGCAACCAGATGTTTCCCAATACTGGAAGTATTTTCCTCTTTTAACTGTGAAACCCAAGATCACGTTTTTCTACATCAACTATTGGCGATGACATATTGTTCATCCAGGAACAACCCACACCAGATTCAGCGTTCACCTCACTAGTCTTTATTGTTAGAAGATGGACTGGGGCCAATTTGGGAAATAACCCTGACATTTTATAATAGTCAGGAAAAATTGTAATTCCAAGGGATATCACCAAGAGTAGGTAAGAGTGATTGAGTGGCCACTGTACGAAAGAGAGAGAGTGAATATTTTTCTTTGTTACAGGGACTTTACCAGAATTGGATTTGCTTAGACTTGTTAACTTTACTGGGTAGCATATAGAAGGAACTTGTTTTCTTTACTGTCTACTCTGTAACATAGTGCTAACCTTTGACCTTTGGGTTTTCTCACGTATCTATCACCATCCACTCTACTCAGACGGGACAAAAATAATTCACAACCTATCTGTACGACATATTATCTATTCAACAAGCAAAAGATAGGAACTACCGATGAGTGTAAATATGGCACTGATAAAATGACTGCTGAACATCTGCTTCAAAGACGCCTAACATATGAGGAACATAGAAATGTGACCATTGGTGGTTCTACAGATGGAATTTAGACCACAAATGATCAGTAATAGTACATTAATCATCGCTTCCAGCATTTAACCGAGACTGTCTTTTCACCCTCTGTCTGTTTATCATTAACAGTACATCACTGCACACTGGCACTGCTTCTAGTTAACTCACGATGGGTTTTGATGGTTTTAATGGTACTTCTAATCATCAAACGTTTGTTCAGCAGTGTAGAAAAAACGAACCATCTGTGTTGCGTTACAAGTGATCTGGATCATTCAACCGACAACAGTCTCATTGCTTCGTCACTGGTCATATGTAATCTCTTGACTAATATGCTTCCCCGTTATTGCCGGTTCGTTTACTCTGTAGTTTAGAACTCTGCTTATTATGCTGTAATAAAACTCAATTCAATGTTCTTAGGCAATGCTTGAAGTTATCGTAGCTGGTTTGTCTACTTATGACTGGTCGACATCGGGGAATCTTATTTTATTTCAAGGCTGATACCCTTCTATTGCTACGTTGGTTCTTAGCACTGACAATACTGCTGTACACGAATGTATATCTTTGCTACACGAGGCGTAACAGTTTCTAAAATTTTCAGCACGTACCTTCAATATATTTTGGACATCCCCATCCAAGAAATATCACAATTAACTTCAATAAACGATTGTGTCTGCTCTTGAATTCATATTTTGTATCATAATAATGGCGTTGGGACTATATCCGTCTCCTCGGAGTCGCTCTTACATGAAGATCACAATGCAACAACTCTGGCACTCAGCACGCTGATTTACATTGTCTTCACTCGTTGACGACTCGAGTAGAAAGCACCTCGCACACTAATTTGCGCTGTGTTTTTTCTTTCACTTACCTCACATGAACTTAGCTCACTCCACGTGAACATCTGCTCCTCCCTTGTGATCAAAACTTCCCCAATGTTCTACAAAGATTGAGTAGCCTAAATCTTCGCCTCAAGAGGGGGTAACTTTTGCCCTAATTATTTAATAACGAGTGTTACTTGCCTTTGACTACTTCTCAATATTTTACATCTTCCATTTATCTAACAAGCGGCATCTCAACTTTCTAACCACCTAAACCCGCCACATAAATCACATATGTTCATTACCAGTACCATTCCTGGACATACATAAAACACTAAGGAGGTGCAAATAGCCTGAAGCTGTCCACTGCTGTCTTAGAAAATATTCAAGTAGATGTCTGAGAGTGTACGTCTGAGAGTGTACAAAGAAGAAGATACTCTACTTATGCTAATGCAATCACTGTTAATACTCCGCGTCTATTGCATTCAGTCGGAATTCTTCTACATCTTTCTGCATGTCCTTTCATACAATCTATTCTACTGCCACACTGCAATTACTTCCAGTTTACTCTTGCTGGAATTATTTATTTTAAACGAAAGAGTAAACCTAGTGCTCTCCATAATACTGGGACTAAAATGATCTTATTTCGAATTTAATTATGAATGTTGTATATATATAAATATATGTATATTATGCTTTCTATCTCAACTGTAACGTTTTCACATTTACAGGGTTGTCTTGACATTATTATAGAGAGAGTCGAGAGCAAAATCGGAATTATTTCTGGTGTTCTCGCCGCCATAATGGCTATTACAGTAAGTGCTTCTTAAACTTTGGCTACCTTATCAAGTGCGATTGTGGCATTTTAAGCTGTGACGTAAGAATGTAAACTAAATAGTAAACATACAAATAGTTAACAGCACTTAGATAAATGTAATACACACTTTGGAGACTTAATAATGGTCAGAGAAGTGACGGAAGATTGGTAAAAGATAGTGATAGCATACACATTTCAAAACACCATCGACATAAAAGGAAAGAAAAGAAATACGAACAAATAACGGAAAGTACAAGTTTTAGGGATCAACTTTAATTACTTACACCAAATTCACTGTCGGCGTCTGTGGCCTAATGGATATGAACGCAGTTTCGTAATCCAGATATACCAGGTTCGAAACCTGCTGCAGGCTGTTTGGTAGCAGATCGCTTTGTGTGGATTTTTAACAATGGTATAAGCGCCGTACCGTTCAGAAAGCAATGGCAAACTACTGAATGAAAAAAATTTCCTAGAAAAATCACAAACAGCCAATAAAAGCTGGGGTTGATTGCCACGTCCTGTAAAGGATAAGCAACTAACTTTATTGTTGCGGCTGACAGTACGAAATGCAACAATAACATTGTTCACAATTATTGTGTATAACAACACCAAGTTCTGTGATTCTGTTACACATTTTTTGTATGTCACCAAGTTATGTCGTGCAGTTCACAATTTTTGGGTTTAAATTTCCCTAGTTTAAACAGTCTTTCTTTTTTCCCCTCGCAGTCTCTAAAAAATCTACCAAATCATCCACTGTGATCTACCGATAGGCCGGTATCGACTGGTCACTGACCTCTGCCCGAGGTCGTCTGAAATGTAGCGCAGCAAGGACTCAAACCATTAAAAACATCCAAACCACGCTCATATCAAATTTAATAACAGTGTTTAAAAATAGAAGAAGACAGAGAAGAAGTAGAAGAGTGAACGATGTAAAATTTAATAATTGTATAAACTGTCAGTATTTACTGTAAAACTTCTGTAATTTTCGTTTCAGTTCCTTTGTGTCGTTGTTTCAATTCTTCTACGCTCAAGAATCGAAAGTGCCAAGTGGCATGTCTGAAACTACGTTCTACTGGCAGGACACCATGATGTGTTGAGCAGGCGCGATATGTAGGCCCTATACATACAGACTTACAACGTTGTTGAAAAAAAGGGCAAACATTTACTCATATGCTTTAAACCCTCCCCCCCCCCCCCCCCCCCCCTTTAAGGGGACAGAAGCTATATTATCATTATCAACATCATCGTCATCAGCTTTTTCATCATCATCGTCATTTTACTGTCGCCCTTATATACTTTGAGATAAAGAGAGTTATCCAGACTATCAGAAGAGAACAGAATCAACCCAACCACGACTACCACACTCTTGACCGGCAGGGACAAATAACCATTTTTCACCTCAGGACAGGGCATAACAAACTGAATAAACACATGTACAAGCTACGATTGTCTGCTTCACCAATGTGCACATGTGGATTAAACGAATAAACTGCTGAGCATGTTCTCTGTATGACCAGTTAAGAAAGATATACTGGCCCAATGACTCAACACTAAACTCAAAGCTTTATGGAGCTGAAGAGGAACTCCTGACAACGGTCGAGTTCATCACGAGATCTCGTCTGACGGTGTAAACATCAAAGATGCGATCGCAAGAAGAAGAAGATTATCAACATCATCGTCATCGATGAAAACATCATCATTATTTGACTTTGGCCCTTACAGAGCATGGAGCCACCACTACAGCTTGCCATCTAGCAGGAAGCCTGCACCAAACATTCACCTGCTCTTGCAGTGGGGGTTTCTATGACAATATCTTTGACCTGAGAAGGTTGCCATGCTCATGCACCACCTGACATTAGTCGCCTGGTACGACATGTCTAAGAGTGTAGTAATCCTATTCTTTCTTTGTTTTATTATACTGGACATCTAAATTGTATCATCGTCCGATTGGTTAAGCTTTTAGAGCATTTACCTCTCGCGGTTAAATTATCGGGTTCCTCGATCGAAACCTAGTAGCATCACGCTTCAGTCTACTCAGTTGGAAATGGGTACCTTGGTCTGCTCTTGAGCTAGGGAAGGTATGGTAGAAAGAAAAAGAACTTATGAAGTCTCTAACCCTTCCCTCCTCTCTAGCAGTATATGTTATGCGACTTTCATTACATACTAAATTGAATACTTTCTTCATCCCTTTAGAAAGCTGATTAGTTAGAATGTAGCCCGTACAAGATACCAAAAAGGCATTCACATATAAAAAAACTACCAAGATGACTCCGACAAGTTCTACTTGAATATCAGATGAGAAGAGACACTGAATTGGGTACGAACCACACTGAGATAGCCAGTTCATAGCATGTTTTTGTTCTGGAAGTAAGACAGGTAGAGGTGGACACACACACACACACACACACACACACACACACACACACACACACACACACACACACACACACACACACACACACACACACACACACACACACACACACACACACACACACACACACACACACGCACACGCACACGCACACGCACACGCACACGCACACGCACACGCACACACACACACACACACTCACACACACAAGTAGTAGGGAATGTTGGAAACGATTATGATTCAGGCGGCGGCGTGTGACTTTTATATAGCAAAATACTCGATCGATTTCAGGCGGTGTTTCAGGCGGCGGCGGCGCATGACTTTTTATATAGCGATATATTTTAGCGGCGGGGCTTCCTCTGACGATCAGACGTATGACTTTTTATATAGTAATATACGATAATGGTGTTGTGTATACAAAATACTTAGACAATATATATAAAAAATCGATAATGACGGAAAATTTAAAAAATCGATAATAACGGAAAATTTAAAAAATCGATAATGTTGGATTAGTAGGGGTTTTTGAAGTGCCTTTTTTGTGCGGGCGAGGGTGACGATGCATGGGGGTAGCTGGCGGGGTTAGGTTAGAGGGATTTTTGTGTGATGTTGGGTGTGTTTGTTTATACATGTATACATACAATATATGTATAAAAAATATAAAAAATCGATAATAACGGAAAATTTAAAAAATCGATAATGTTGGATTAGTAGGGGTTTTTGAAGTGCCTTTTTTGTGCGGGCGAGGGTGACGATGCATGGGGGTAGCTGGCGGGGTTAGGTTAGGGGGATTTTTGTGTGATGTTGGGTGTGTTTGTTTATACATGTATACATACAATATATGTATAAAAAATATAAAAAATCGATAATGTTGGGTTACTAAGAGGTTTTTTGAAGTGCCTTTTTGGGTTGGCGTGGGTGACGATGTATGTTGTAGGGGTAGCTGGTGGGGTGGGTTAGGGTGGATTTTTGTGTGAAGTATTGTGTTGGTAGTGTATTGGTGTGTTTTTTTATACATGTATACATACAATATATGTATAAAAAATATAAAAAAACGATAATGTTGGGTTACTAAGAGGGTTTTTGAAGTGCCTTTTTTGTGCTGGCGTGGGTGACGATGTAGCTGGTGGGTTAGGGTGGATTTTGTGTGTGATGTATTGTACCGGTAGAGTGTTTGGTTGTAGGTGTCTTAATTGTGTATTGTAGTTTGAGGGGCTGTTGAATCAAGGGGTGTGTTGGGGTATGGGTTTTTGTGTGCGTGTATTTTAATTGTTGTATATACAATATATATAGATCGGTGTGAAGTGTTAGAGTCCCGTACTATGTCTACCATCGAAGGTGCGTCACGGTATTGTTGTGTATTGTTTATTTTACATATAGACATATTTTACAACAGTTATACGAACAGTTAGACGATAGACTTAGATAATAAGAAGACGATATATTTAGACTTTTAGACAATCGGAAGACGATAGTTAGACGATATATACATATAATAGGGAGATATATTTAGACAATAGGAAGACGCTATGTATACGTTATATTTAGACAAACAATTAGACGATACATTATCACAGGGGTACAGGCCAGACCTTGAGAGGGGTTGTCACATTGTCGTCACGTCGTAAGAAATAGTGTATGCGTACAGACAGTTTAGATGTTGAGGGGTGATGTTGTGACGTTGTCGGGGTGTACCTGTCGTTTTATGTAAAAGTAAGATAGGGCGTTGCGGTGTTGTTCGTAGGTGTAGATGGGGGAATTGTGTGCTCTGAATCAGATATTTTCCCTACCCTGTGCGTGTTGTGTGTTGAGGACGTCTAAGAATGTGTTTTGTCTACTTTGTTGTGGTGTTTGTTCAAGCGATTGAGTGGTCTTGAATATGATATAGGTAGAAGGATGTGGCCGGGATTGCTTCAACATAATATTTTGTATTGGGTCTGTTTAATTGTGCGTTTGTGATAATATCGCTGTCGTGTAAGTTTGAGACAAAAGATTTGAAATCTGTAAGATTTTTGACTAAGTGGGGTTGGTCTAACACACAACTATTATTATTTGAGGCATGAAATAAGCGTAATTCGTTTGTTTCTCTGTGTCTCAAAACTACGTGGTGACTGAAGTTAATCTTGAATCTTTTTGTCTGTTGTGTAAAGACAGGAAGCAAAAGACTTTCCCATTCAATTCTTTGGCTATTATGGAAAAAAGTGAAAGTCGATAAATATTTGTGGTTGTTTTTATGTGTTTTAATCGCACTCCAATTCTGTGTATATATTTCTTTAATGTCATCCTGTAGGTCTTGTAAACTGTCTTCTTCAGACGTCAAGCGGGGTTTTTTTATATGGGGTTGGGTATTGGTCATGGGGCGTTTCTTGGTCTGACCTGTTTTTGGTGGGTGAGATGGGGTGGGACTTGTTGAATAGGGGGCTCTTGGTAGTGTGGAAGTTGTTGTGGTGGTAGAGGGCGCCATAGATACTGAGTCTGTTATGGCACCGGTTGGTGGTGTCTGTTGGTACGTTGAGTCTGTTGTTACACCTGATGATAGGGCGCGGTCATTATGGTGCGGTGGTATTGGTGGGTTCTGCGGTGTTGCTGCAGTGTCTGCTGCTGTTGAAGAGGTGTGTTGGTGTTTTTTGTGGATGCGCAAATTGTCAAGGCGGGTAAAGTTTTTATTGCAGACCTCACATACTAGTAGAGTCAGCGAGTGCCTGCTCTTGCTGTGTCTTGATAGGTCGGCACGGCGGGTGAAAGTCTCCCCACATCTGCTACATATTATGTTGGTTTGTGCCACTGAGGTACCTGTCTGTTCCATGCTGGAAACGGGTCTATGTTTATTCTCTATGTGACGTTTCAGCGTATCAGGTCTGGTAAATACTAAACCACAGAAAGCGCACTCATGATTGTGGCGGTCGTGTGCTGTAGCCATATGCCGAGTGAGATCATGACCTCGCTTGAAAACAGACTGGCAGTGTAAACAGGCATAGCCCCGTCGTTGAATTGACTCCATCTGTGAAAAGATGAACAAAAAGACGTTAGGCACACATAAATAAAATTAAATACATGTAATGAGAGAGAGAGAGAGAGAGAAAGCGAGAAAGAGAGAGAGAGAAAGAGAGAGAGAGAGGAAGAGAGAAAGAGAGAGAGAATAAACAGATAAATAAAACACAGACTTATAGGTATACACACGCCTACTCTTCCTTATAACTAGTCTTATTGTTTAGTCTGTTATTAAAGGAAATAATTTTGTTTAACATTTCAGAATGGTCCACGCGCGCGCGCGCTGTGGAAGCAAAGATATGGATTTAAAACTCAGCCCGTTCGCGAGTACCGAGTTGACCTGTCCTTTTTTAAAATAACGAAAATATAAGTATTTATTAAAGTGTATGTTAGTTTCAATCATGGTTATACCAAGGCGACTTAATGTAATATGTTGATTGTATTATCTCTATCCTTTTCCGTGTGTAGTTCAGTATTGTTTTAAAAGCCAAATTACGCTATTTTCTAAACTATTAGGTTGTCTAATTTTCACTGGCTGGTTAGGTAGTTTGTAGTGACTCGGGTCCTTAGTTATTTTTAACGTAATATGTTTGTAGTTACTATGAGAAGTTCTTTATAGAAGCAGCTTGTGAGTACAGAAATACGACTCGAGCGCATGTGTTGTGGAATCAAATCAATTTATCGATCTACCCAAACATCTTTGCGCTACAGCCAAGCAAGTATTTGAAATAGACTATTAGTCTATACAAGTTTAGAGTGTTGTTATCAGAAAGTATTACAAGTTGTAAGTATCACGGATAATTTTTCAAAACCCAAATATAATTTGCTTTCGCACGAGTTTAACAATAGACGAGAAACGTAGATAAGGTTTAAACTAAGGAATTTTTCTCACTACTATACCCACCACATAAAAAATAAGTCGGATAATTCTTAACTTAGCTAAACCATACACACATGTAAGAATTTAACAAACAACTATTATTAAAATACCTATTAGTCTAGACATATTAACTTTGAAACAGCCTTTACCAACACTGGCTAGCGAAAAAGCGAATACACACATATACATATACCGAGTTTACATTTAGAACTTTGCATATGGTTTTCTTCCAGTCTCTGATTGTTAAGAAAATACCCCTAGGAAAAAAAATGAAAACACAAACACATACCCAGATATTTTTCCACAGAATACCATTAAAAAGACACAGACATATATCTCTTAAAGACCAGAGATATTTAACACAAAATACGAATAAAAACAGAATA
>JAMPIV010019884.1:635000-755000 GCA_024509875.1 Oreohelix idahoensis | reverse complement strand
CCATTTTATCAAATGTTTTCGAAACACTAATGTCCCTCTGTATATAAAAATATAGATTGTTTCAAAATACTAATATATAAAATATATATCCAGAACAAGATACAAATGCTATCTGTGAAAAGCAAGCTTTAAAATATCTGATAACTAAAAAGAAATGTACCAAACAGACACTTATATTTGTTGTAAATGTTTTTTAAACACAGTGATTCTCAAATTCGTGATTCTCAATACATGTTGGTTGAGTTCTTACATTTTGTTACACAGTGATTCTCAAATTCTTGATTCTCACGTTACTCCAAAGGTTCTCACGTTTTTTTAGCACGAATCTTACGTCTTGAAACAGTGATTCTCACGTTTTTTAGTATGTTTGTTGTTTGAAACATACAATTTAATAACTGTGTATGAGTGACGTGAACAGAAATTTACGCGTGATGTTTTTTGTGCGGGTCATTGATCTGGTTTCAAACCAGGTCGGGGTCTTTTTTCCTGTTCATACGTTATGATAACGTTTTTATCGACCAAACCATGACAAAGCGCTTGCGCGGGAACTATTTTCTGAAACAGTATCTCTACACAAAACCAATCTGGCTCCATCACGAAATTCATACGCTCGGACTACTTTTATTGGAAAGTCATTGTCTTAATCACGAATTGTTTTAGACATGTCTCATTCTTTAACCAGACCTGGACCGGTGAGCGTCTCTGAAAAAACGTTGTGAAAGCCTTGTGGTGAAGTGGGATGTTATAAATACTTATAGGGAACTTAGTGTACTGACTGAGATCAGCTGTGAAGGTATCTATATCTATTAAGAGGAGTGTATTATAGATAACCTTACTTGCTACCACATATCTATATATCTCAGTCAGAATTATTCTGGAATAGTGTGATGCTACGTTATGTGTCTAGGGTATGTGTATGATGAAGTGTAAGTCACAACAACAGACAGATAAACAATTTAATTTAATCCACTACTCTTGACAACACTGTGACACTCACATACATATAACACTCTACAAAGATATCTTAAAAGAGTCACTGATAAACTTTCAAATAACAATATGTATTCATTACTGGCATGAATGAATATGTGTCCTGATTCAACTACAAGGGAACCAGGAATCACAATCAATTTAAATTACAAGTTATGTACAGAATGTATTTAATATGAATATTGTAGTGACATATATTATTACAAATGTTCTATGTGTGTCAGTTGTGTAGTGGTAAAATGAGGTAATACTGGTTTTGTTTTTGTTCAAGCTCTGTTGGTATTTGTCATCATGACTTCAATAGTTTGTCTTTAGGGACTAGTATTGGAGATGTTCACAGTTCCTGATTTTAAGACAAGTAAATTCCCCTCTTAATGTTAATTTTATAAAGTCAGTTCAAGATGAGGGGACATAATGTTGAGCTCAGCTGGCCAAGTTAGCTTATCTGGCGTGATGGCGGCAGGAAAGGACTCCTCTGCTCGAATTCTCCTCTGGGCTCTGGAGACACCTCACTGATAGCTAAAAGGACCAAGGAGTATGCTGTCCGACACTGGATTCAGCAAAGCTCTGACCAGGTGCTGCTCAGTACCATCAAGACCACTGTCCCACAATTCATACGAATAAACACAGATACGTTGATTAGCAATGAATTCTGGCACAAACTGGCACAAATTTCCATCTGCCTATGTTCCAGGCTTTTATTTAACACAATTATGAGCTGGCTTCAACGCACTGTTGCTTTATCAAGATCATTTAAACAAGTGGTCTCGAACTAACGCTCCCAAGTGTGTATATCAGCGAGACTGGCCAATGAGCCACGTTTCGACAAGTGTTTGAAAAAATGTTACCTTTTCCCGTTTCCCCTAACAACGAAAGATAGTATTTATAGTTCGACCAATCGTGGTTAGGCTTTCATTTGTTGCGCTCCAATCAATTTGGAGTTTACATGGTAGGCTATTTATGTAACGTAAGGTTTTTTCAAACACGTTATAAAAAAAATTTTATGAGCAGAAATGATTTCATGCTGTCAGGCAGCCTCACTATTTTATTTTGGGTATAATTTATTAATTCCTGGACTATTGGCGTAACGTTTTACATATTATTTGTCAGCAAGCCCTAAGGAACCCAATTTTCCCACTTTAAAAGAGCTACGTGGCTGCGTTCAAAATATGTATTTTCTACCTCCTGTTTCGAAGATATGCTGTCTGGGTACTGTTATGTTTTCAACCGTAAACCCATCTATTGTTATCTTTCCTAATAAGCGTTTTTTATGATTTTAAAACCTAACTCTGGGGAAGGGTAGTGTATTTTATCACTGTCCGTCTGAAAAAAAAAAGTTAGTGCTTGTAGCCTAACACGCGTGATAGTAGTAATTGTGTATCGCGCGACGCGTGTTTAATGTTCGGCTTTCTGCCTCTCCCTTCTCGCTATCCTTTTGTCCATCTGTTCGTTCGTTTTGGTAACGTAATGTAGAAAAAGACATGAATGGAATTTAAAATTTAGGTCATTACGCAGTCTGCCTCTTAATGTTTTTCCAAGAAATACAGCACACGTTTCATTGAAGAAAGCGGGTATAATACAGTAAGCTTTTACTATCAACGTGAAAGCGTTACAATTTGCAGACGAAGCAGAAAACAAGGGGGATTTCGAGTACATTCTTTGTGACAGCACTGTCATTTTACCATTGCTCTTCTCTTTATTAATTTTATTTGTTAGGCTTCATATTTACCTAATAATTTATATATGTGGATTAGAATATTTCATGACACCTCCCCTCTTAAAACAGACATTATATGTCAGTCCTTTATTCTATATACACATAGAGAAATTTATTATTATTTCTGGGGTTTACGGTGATTCTCATCACACGGATGGCGGCTTAAAAAATCCGCTCCCAAATTGGTTTTTCCAGATATATACTCAATGCTAAAATTATATGGAGCCAGAAGCAAAGACCATCGGAGTAACCTAGAGTTCTCATGCTTAGCCTGTGCTAAAAACGATAAAGGTTTGTGATCTGTTTGCAACTTAAATGCCTTCCCATATAGATAAATATTGAATTTCTTTATTGCCCATATTACTGCAAGACATTCTTTTTCGCTAGTTGAGTAGTTGATTTCAGCTTTATTCAACTTTCTGCTAGCATATGCCACTGGGATTAATTCCCCATCCAATGCATCTGATTTCTGTAGTAGAGTTGCACCTAACCCAATATTACTTGCATCCGTCCTTACTATGAATTCTTGACTTAAGTCAGGTAATTTCAAAATGGGTTTACTTGTGAGCTTTTCCTTCAACTCTTGGTAAGTCATTTCACATTGTGGAGTCCATGTAATGCGATCTGGATGTCCTTTACGTGTCAATTCAGTTAACGGTGCACATATGGAATTAAAGTTTTTGATATACTTCTGGTAGAAACCACATAAGGAGACAAAGGATCTCACGTCCTTCTTGGTTTGTGGTCTCGGGGCTTTCTGTAGTTTCTCTAAGTTCTTTGGGTCAGGGGTCATGTTTCCCTGATAAACTGTGTGTCCCAAAAATTCCAATTCTTTACATCCAACGCAACATTTGGTTGGTCGGGCTGTTAAATTTGCCTCCCTAAGTCGATCAAACAGCATGTTCAGAGAGTCAATGTGTTCCTCAAATGTTTCTGTTGCTATAAGGATATCATCCATAAAATTTGTTATACAGGGATTATTCAGAGGATCCAATAATTTTCTCATCATTCTAGAGAAGACACTAGGCGCATTCTTCAATCCAAATGGCAATCTATTAAACTCATAGTGTCCTTCTGAGGTACTAAAAGCTAGGTATGGTCTAACCTCAGGCTTTACTGGAATCTGATAGTATCCTTTACTCAGATCCACTTTTGAGAAATATTTAGCTTTATTTAGTCTGGCAAACAGCTGATTTGTATCCGGCAATGGATCCACCTGTCCTTCTGTAATAGCATTCAGTCTCCTGTAATCTATACAGAGTCTATGTTCTCCAGAGGGCTTCCTTAAGAGTACCACCCCGGAACTATACGAAGACTCACTGTGCGAAATAATTCCTTCCTTCAACAGATAGTCTATCTCTTCCTTCAAAGCTTTTTCCTTAGCAAACGGAATCGAATATGGTTTCATACAGACAGGTGTGGGGTCTATCAGTTTCATATCATATTCCAATAGGTTTGTATGCCCTGGTCGGTCTGTTAACACCTCTGCATGATTATTTAGAACCTGTTGCACTCTCTCTTTCTGAGTTTTCGTTAAATGTGTACTGATTTTCACCTGTGCTGCTGTCTCACAGGGGTGTAATGGATATTCAAATGATGAAAGTGGTTCCTTTTTCATCTCCATGGCGATGGACAAGGTCAACAAGTGTGTCTCTTCCTGATGTTCTCTTTCCAAATATTTCTTCAGGAGATTCACATGATAGATTTTTTCTTTCCCCTTCTTATCTATCTTATAATTTGTTCTAGACACCTTCTCTAGAACTGTATATGGACCCTGCCATCCAATTTGTAACTTATTCTGACTCCCGGGCAAAAGAAGCAGTACTTTCTCTCCCACAGCCAAATTTCTGTCTTTCGCCTTCCTGTTATAATAGGCAGCATGTTTCTTCCTGGCTTGTTTCAAATTTTCATTGGCAAGTTTCCAGCCAGTTTTTAACCGAGTGGTCAGCTCATTCACATACTGGTATGAAGATGTAATGTTTTCCTCTGCCTTTTCATCAGTCCACGTTCTTAACATAGCTTCGAGTGGACCTTTTATTGGCCTTCCAAACAATAATGTTGCCGGGGCCATACCGGTTGAACTATGGGGTACCTCCCGATAAGCAAAGAGGGCGGCGTGCAGGTACTGGTCCCATGTATCTGGTTTTTCGTGTGCCAACTTTCTCAGGATCGACATTAATGTGCCGTTAAATCTTTCCACTTGGCCGTTCCCTTGGGGATGATACACACTACAATGGAAGTGTTTGGCCTGGAAGATCCTGAAAACTTCTTCAGTTAGTTTCCCCTTGAACTGAGAGCCATTATCAGTCAAGATTTGATTGGGAAAGCCTAACCTTGTGAAAATTGTGAGCAATGCCTCTGCCACATGTTTTGAATCAATCGATGACAGGGCTACTGCCTCTCCCCACATAGAACAAGTGTCCACCAGAGTCAGAATGTAGCTGTTCCTTCTCTTGGTTCGGGTGAGAGGTCCCACAAGATCCACGGCAACTCTCTCAAAGGGTGTTCCCACTATGGGCATTTCCCCCAGAGTTGCTGGTGCAGTCCAATGTTTAGGTGCTACTCGTTGGCACTCTGGACAGGATTTTACATATCGTTTGATATCTTCAGTTATTCCTGGCCAGAAATAGTGACAAGCTATTCGCTGTCCTGTTGCGCTGATTCCCATATGACCACTGAAGGGAATCGCATGCCCTAGTTCCAACACTTTAGTCCTATATGAAGTGGGAAGGACCAGCTGTCCGTGACCATTGGATTCAGATCCAGCCTTCCTATATATCAATTTGTTCTTCATATATAAAACTCTCCCTTGCCTGGAGGTGTATGAGATTTGGGCAACTTCTTGAAACATGGCTTGAGTGTTTTGTCCTCAGCCTGTGCCTTCCTCATCTCATCTGGGTGAGTATTTATGGGATTATCCTCCTCCTTCTTTGTCTGTGATCTGGTCTGCACTGTTGCCAATATCACAGGTCTCTTGGGATTCCCCAAGAAAACATATCTACACCCCAATATTAGAGGGTAGATTGGCTCATTTATCACTGCTGCTTTTATGATTCCTTCCACATATCGCGTTTTCACTTTTATTCGGGCGACGGGAAGTGTCATGGTAGCTACATCCTTGGTTGCAGTTTGAATCTCCACTGTTTCTGTGGTGTATTGATCGGCCTGCACCAGGTGAGAACTCACAACGGAATCGTAATCTAAACCGGTATCATATAAACATCTTATAGTGACACCATTACAAATGACATCTTCACACACTGGGGGGTGGTATGGTTCCTGTAATTCTTCAGGTTTGCCCTTCTTTTCCTTTTTCCCCGATGTCATAGCAGCTAAATGAGGAGGTTTCCTTCTACAATGGTCAGTGTCATGATTGTTCATCTTACAATTTTTACACCACCTTTTTCCTTGGTTGAAAGATTTTCTTTCATCATATTTCCTTTCATCGAATTGTGGGAATTTATTTTTATTGTCATACCGTGGCCTATCAAATTGGTGCTTACCTTTATTTTGATCCCTAGGATCAAATTTATTAAAGTTCTGTGGTGCCCTAAAGTTATCCACCTGTTTCTTTTTATTACCTGTTACCTCTGCTTGAGCTGCTTGATACCTTTCAGCAACATTTAGCAACTCACCCAGCCTCTCTGCACCTTGTTCCATGAGAAACTTTCTCAGGTCTGGAGCCATGGACTCTCTTAGTTGCTCTATAAGGACCATTTCCTTAAGATCTTGGGTTTTCCCCAGAGAAGTCCATTTCTCCAAGTATGTCTCGATTCGTGCAGAGAACTGGTGATAGGTTTCACCTGACAGTAGTTTAGCATTCCTAAATTTTTTCCTGTAAAACTCTGCATTCTTTTCATACCTTAACAAAAGAGCCTGCTTTAGCATGTCATAATTTTCCTGATCACCTCTGCTCATTTTTGCAAAAACTTCATAAGCTGCCCCACGAAGTCCCTGAGATAACTTTAAGCTCCACCTTTCTCTCTCTAACCCATACGTGGTAGCTAATAGTTCATACCTATTTAGGTAGCTCTCAATATCATCGTCTTTCTCAACAAAATGATCTAAATGAAAATTCATAGCTGAGGTTGAGGCTCCTTGAGTAACCGTAGCATCAGAGGCAAAGGGACTGGCACCATTTTCAGGAGCATGGCCTTGAAACTCAAACTCCCTTAGTCGTAACTCATGTTCCCTTTGTAATCTTTTATCTTCTGCTTCCCTTTCTGCAGCTAATTTCCTCTCTTCCCTTTCTGCAGCCTGTCTTCTTTCCTCGGCTTCCCTTTCTGCAGCTAATTTCTTCTCTTCTTTCTGCTTCCAATTTCTTAGCCTCTTTGTCAGCCTCAATCTGCAACCTCTTAGTCTCAGCCTCAGCTTGCAACCTCTTAGTCTCAGCCTCAGCCTCAAATTGTAACTTCTTAATTTCCCTGTCAGCCTCTAACTTTCTTTCGGCTTCAAACCTTCTTTCTTCACGTTCAATAAATTTGTCACATTCCGTCGTGACATAGGCAACCATAGCTTGCCCATCTAATCCTAACTCTTTTGCAGTCTGAACCGCAGCAGATCGAAATTTGGCCAGGTCCGCCATTGTCTATCAGGTAAATTTTTATAATGTCTACCCAACAATTCAATTTCTAACTATATATCTAATGGACAACACAGGCACCGTGAGCTCAACCTTATTTAATTCCACCCAAGGATACCTTTTAATTCTTATATTCCCTGAAGTGAATTACCCCCAATATTTTTAATAGTTAAAGATTCAAAATCCCAAGAGCGAGACCCCAATATATGTGGTGAAGTGGGATGTTATAAATACTTATAGGGAACTTAGTGTACTGACTGAGATCAGCTGTGAAGGTATCTATATCTATTAAGAGTAGTGTATTATAGATAACCTTACTTGCTACCACATATCTATATATCTCAGTCAGAATTATTCTGGAATAGTGTGATGCTACGTTATGTGTCTAGGGTATGTGTATGATGAAGTGTAAGTCACAACAACAGACAGATAAACAATTTAATTTAATCCACTACTCTTGACAACACTGTGACACTCACATACATATAACACTCTACAAAGATATCTTAAAAGAGTCACTGATAAACTTTCAAATAACAATATGTATTCATTACTGGCATGAATGAATATGTGTCCTGATTCAACTACAAGGGAACCAGGAATCACAATCAATTTAAATTACAAGTTATGTACAGAATGTATTTAATATGAATATTGTAGTGACATATATTATTACAAATGTTCTATGTGTGTCAGTTGTGTAGTAGTAAAATGAGGTAATACTGGTTTTGTTTTGTTCAAGCTCTGTTGGTATTTGTCATCATGACTTCAATAGTTTGTCTTTAGGGACTAGTATTGGAGATGTTCACAGTTCCTGATTTTAAGACAAGTAAATTCCCCTCTTAATGTTAATTTTTTCAAAGTCAGTTCAAGATGAGGGGACATAATGTTGAGCTCAGCTGGCCAAGTTAGCTTATCTGGCGTGATGGCGGCAGGAAAGGACTCCTCTGCTCGAATTCTCCTCTGGGCTCTGGAGACACCTCACTGATAGCTAAAAGGACCAAGGAGTATGCTGTCCGACACTGGATTCAGCAAAGCTCTGACCAGGTGCTGCTCAGTACCATCAAGACCACTGTCCCACAATTCATACGAATAAACACAGATACGTTGATTAGCAATGAATTCTGGCACAAACTGGCACAAATTTCCATCTGCCTATGTTCCAGGCTTTTATTTAACACAATTATGAGCTGGCTTCAACGCACTGTTGCTTTATCAAGATCATTTAAACAAGTGGTCTCGAACTAACGCTCCCAAGTGTGTATATCAGCGAGACTGGCCAATGAGCCACGTTTCGACAAGTGTTTGAAAAAATGTTACCTTTTCCCGTTTCCCCTAACAACGAAAGATAGTATTTATAGTTCGACCAATCGTGGTTAGGCTTTCATTTGTTGCGCTCCAATCAATTTGGAGTTTACATGGTAGGCTATTTATGTAACGTAAGGTTTTTTTCAAACACGTTATAAAAAATTTTATGAGCAGAAATGATTTCATGCTGTCAGGCAGCCTCACTATTTTATTTTGGGTATAATTTATTAATTCCTGGACTATTGGCGTAACGTTTTACATATTATTTGTCAGCAAGCCCTAAGGAACCCAATTTCCCCACTTTAAAAGAGCTACGTGGCTGCGTTCAAAATATGTATTTTCTACCTCCTGTTTCGAAGATATGCTGTCTGGGTACTGTTATGTTTTCAACCGTAAACCCATCTATTGTTATCTTTCCTAATAAGCGTTTTTTATGATTTTAAAACCTAACTCTGGGATGGTTAATGTATTTTATCACTGTCCGTCTGAAAAAAAGTTAGTGCTTGTAGCCTAACACGCGTGATAGTAGTAATTGTGTATCGCGCGACGCGTGTTTAATGTTCGGCTTTCTGCCTCTCCCTTCTCGCTATCCTTTTGTCCATCTGTTCGTTCGTTTTGGTAACGTAATGTAGAAAAAGACATGAATGGAATTTAAAATTTAGGTCATTACGCAGTCTGCCTCTTAATGTTTTTCCAAGAAATACAGCACACGTTTCATTGAAGAAAGCGGGTATAATACAGTAAGCTTTTACTATCAACGTGAAAGCGTTACAATTTGCAGACGAAGCAGAAAACAAGGGGGATTTCGAGTACATTCTTTGTGACAGCACTGTCATTTTACCATTGCTCTTTTCTTTAAAGCAACAGTTCACCACCAAACGTATGTTATTCTGTTTTTATTCGTATTTTGTGTTAAATATCTCTGGTCTTTAAGAGATATATGTCTGTGTCTTTTTAATGGTATTCTGTGGAAAAATATCTGGGTATGTGTTTGTGTTTTCATTTTTTTTTCCTAGGGGTATTTTCTTAACAATCAGAGACTGGAAGAAAACCCTATGCAAAGTTCTAAATGTAAACTCGGTATATGTATATGTGTGTATTCGCTTTTTCGCTAGCCAGTGTTGGTAAAGGCTGTTTCAAAGTTAATATGTCTAGACTAATAGGTATTTTAATAATAGTTGTTTGTTAAATTCTTACATGTGTGTATGGTTTAGCTAAGTTAAGAATTATCCGACTTATTTTTTATGTGGTGGGTATAGTAGTGAGAAAAATTCCTTAGTTTAAACCTTATCTACGTTTCTCGTCTATTGTTAAACTCGTGCGAAAGCAAATTATATTTGGGTTTTGAAAAATTATCACTACAAACATATTACCTAACCCGAGCACTAGTGAAAATTAGACAACCTAATAGTTTAGAAAATAGCGTAATTTGGCTTTTAAAACAATACTGAACTACACACGGAAAAGGATAGAGATAATACAATCAACATATTACATTAAGTCACCTTGGTATAACCATGATTGAAACTAACATACACTTTAATAAATACTTATATTTTCGTTATTTTAAAAAAGGACAGGTCAACTCGGTACTCGCGAACGGGCTGAGTTTTAAATCCATATCTTTGCTTCCACAGCGCGCGCGCGCGTGGACCATTCTGATATGTTAAACAAAATTATTTCCTTTAATAACAGACTAAACAATAAGACTAGTTATAAGGAAGAGTAGGCGTGTGTATACCTATAAGTCTGTGTTTTATTTATCTGTTTATTCTCTCTCTCTTTCTCTCTTCCTCTCTCTCTCTTTCTCTCTCTCTCTTTCTCGCTTTCTCTCTCTCTCTCTCTCTCTCTCTCTCTCTCTCTCTCTCTCTCTCTCATTACATGTATTTAATTTTATTTATGTGTGCCTAACGTCTTTTTGTTCATCTTTTCACAGATGGAGTCAATTCAACGACGGGGCTATGCCTGTTTACACTGCCAGTCTGTTTTCAAGCGAGGTCATGATCTCACTCGGCATATGGCTACAGCACACGACCGCCACAATCATGAGTGCGCTTTCTGTGGTTTAGTATTTACCAGACCTGATACGCTGAAACGTCACATAGAGAATAAACATAGACCCGTTTCCAGCATGGAACAGACAGGTACCTCAGTGGCACAAACCAACATAATATGTAGCAGATGTGGGGAGACTTTCACCCGCCGCGCCAACCTATCAAGACACAGCAAGAGCAGGCACTCGCTGACTCTACTAGTATGTGAGGTCTGCAATAAAAACTTTACCCGCCTTGACAATTTGCGCATCCACAAAAAACACCAACACACCTCTTCAACAGCAGCAGACACTGCAGCAACACCGCAGAACCCACCAATACCACCGCACCATAATGACCGCGCCCTATCATCAGGTGTAACAACAGACTCAACGTACCAACAGACACCACCAACCGGTGCCCTAACAGACTCAATGAGAACAGCAACAACTTCCACACTACCAAGAGCCCCCTATTCAACAAGTCCCACCCCATCTCACCCACCAAAAACAGGTCAGACCAAGAAACGCCCCATGACCAGTACCCAACCCCATATAAAAAACCCCGCTTGACGTCTGAAGAAGACAGTTTACAAGACCTACAGGATGACATTAAAGAAATATATACACAGAATTGGAGTGCGATTAAAACACATACAAACAACCACAAATATTTATCGACTTTCACTTTTTTCCATAATAGCCAAAGAATTGAATGGGAAAGTCTTTTGCTTCCTGTCTTTACACAACAGACAAAAAGATTCAAGATTAACTTCAGTCACCACGTAGTTTTGAGACACAGAGAAACAAATGACCTCCGTTTCTTTCATGCCTCAAATAATAATAGTTGTGTGTTAGAACAGCCTCACTTAGTCAAAAATCTTACAGATTTCAAATCTTTTGTCTCAAACTTACACGACACCGACATTATCACAAACGCACAATTAAACAGACCCAATACAAAATATTATGTTGAAGCAATCCCGGCCACATCCTTCTATCTATATCATATTCAAGACCACTCAATCGCTTGAACAAACACCACAACAAAGTAGACAAACACACTTTCTTAGACGTCCTCAACACACAACACGCACAGGGTGGGGAAAATATCTGATTCAGAGCACACAATTCCTCCATCTACACATACGAACAACACCGCAACGCCATATCTTACTTTTACATAAAACGATCCCGACAACGTCACCACATCACCCCTCAACATCTAAACTGTCTGTACACACAGATACCTACAGGTATATACACAACACCTCTATTTCTTACGACAATGTGACGACAATGTGACGACAATGTGACGACACCCCTCAAGATCTGGCCTGTACCCCTGTGATAATGTATAAAAAATCTGTGACATACATCTACCTATATAAATATGTATTATTTACAAATGTTTGATAATGTCACCATATACACCATATATGATTTGATAAAAAAATTACCAATTATACAATGTCATTTGCTAACAAATTACTGTATAATGTACATTTTGTAAATAAATCTGAAAATGTATTACGTTAAAAAATACTATATATTACCATGTATGTTTTTGCTACTTCAAAAACACTATTGAATATAAAATAAAAAACTATATTAACTAAAACGCTTTTTTGTTACCTATATCGTCTAACTGTTTGTCTAAATGTACGTCTAATTGTTCGTATAAATGTTGTAAAATATATATAACTGTTCGTCTAAATGTTTGTATGTCTAACTGTATAAATATCGTCTAATTGTTCGTATAAATGTTGTAAAATATATATAACTGTTCGTCTAAATGTTTGTATGTCTAACTCTATAAATATCGTCTAATTGTTTGTCTAAATATAACGTATACATAGCGTCTTCCTATTGTCTAAATATATCTCCCTATTATATGTATATATCGTCTAACTATCGTCTTCCGATTGTCTAAAAGTCTAAATATATCGTCTTCTTATTATCTAAGTCTATCGTCTAACTGTTCGTATAACTGTTGTAAAATATGTCTATATGTAAAATAAACAATACACAACAATACCGTGACGCACCTTCGATGGTAGACATAGTACGGGACTCTAACACTTCACACCGATCTATATATATTGTATATACAACAATTAAAATACACGCACACAAAAACCCATACCCCAACACACCCCACGATTCAACAGCCCCTCAAACTACAACACACAATTAAGACACCTACAACCAAACATTCTACCGGTACAATACATCACACACAAAATCCACCCTAACCCACCAGCTACATCGTCACCCACACCAGCACAAAAAAGGCACTTCAAAAACCCTCTTAGTAACCCAACATTATCGATTTTTTTATATTTTTATACATATATTGTATGTATACATGTATAAACTCACCCGTTTGCAAGTCACTTTGATTACGGAAACAACAGCAAATGGGCTGATTTGTCGTTGCCCTAAAGACGCCACTAGGCGTGATGGGAAACAACGGCACAGAAAACCTGTCTGCTGTTGCCCTAAGACGCCACTAGGCGTAATGGCCACTGACTGCTTTGACGGTTTGTGGCTAAGGACGGAAGAAGAAGAAGAAGACATGTATAAACAAACACACCAATACACTACCAACACAATACTTCACACAAAAATCCACCCTAACCCACCCCACCAGCTACCCCTACAACATACATCGTCACCCACGCCAACACAAAAAGGCACTTCAAAAAAACCTCTTAGTAACCCAACATTATCGATTTTTTATATTTTTTATACATATATTGTATGTATACATGTATAAACAAACACACCCAACATCACACAAAAATCCCCCTAACCTAACCCCGCCAGCTACCCCCATGCATCGTCACCCTCGCCCGCACAAAAAAGGCACTTCAAAAACCCCTACTAATCCAACATTATCGATTTTTTAAATTTTCCGTTATTATCGATTTTTTATATTTTTTATACATATATTGTATGTATACATGTATAAACAAACACACCCAACATCACACAAAAATCCCCCTAACCTAACCCCGCCAGCTACCCCCATGCATCGTCACCCTCGCCCGCACAAAAAAGGCACTTCAAAAACCCCTACTAATCCAACATTATCGATTTTTTAAATTTTCCGTTATTATCGATTTTTTATATATTTTTTAACATTATCGTATGTATACATGTATAAACAAACACACACCCAACATCACACAAAAATTAACCTAACCCCGCCCGCTACCCCTATACATCGTCACCCTCGCCCGCACAAAAAAGGCACTTCAAAAACCCCTACTAATCCAACATTATCGCTTTTTTAAATTTTCGATTTTTTAAATTTTCCGTCATTATCGATTTTTTATATATATTGTCTAAGTATTTTGTATACACAACACCATTATCGTATATTACTATATAAAAAGTCATACGTCTGATCGTCAGAGGAAGTACCGCCGCTAAAATATATCGCTATATAAAAAGTCATGCGCCGCCGCCTGAAACACCGCCTGAAATCGATGGAGTATTTTGCTATATAAAAGTCACACGCCGCCGCCTACACATGGAGAAGGGACTGGAGACATAAATGAAAACACACACACACACACTCACACACATGGAGGAGGAACTGAAAACATAACTGAAAACACACGGAAAGACCTTTAGCTGATGGCATGCGACAGGAGGACCTGGCTTGCGTTTGTTGAAGTGTTATACTCTTTGATTGCTGGTCGTAATAAATGATTGAATGCTCACCAAGTACTTTGATTGATTAAAATATTATAAAGACCTAATGATATTTTTTGTGTAATTAAAATATTTTATGCACTACTGATAATACCAGAATGTTGTTGTTATCTAATGCTGATAAAGTATATGCTGGCCACCACTGATAATACCAGAATGTTGTTATCTATATAAGTTTTTAAGCCACCTAATGATATGGTTCGAATGATGTGTTAACGCCATTGTGTTATTCAGTGATAAAGGCGTAAATGTGTTCTCCTTATGTAGGCCACGCCCACCCAGGGCTATTTGTAAATATGTCACTACTGTTACTATGCCTAGAATGTTCAAAGTAGGTGTACTGGTGCATTCATCCATCACAGTGACACCCATAGGATTCATGTATCGTTGAACAATGAGTAACGTTTAAAGAAAAGTTTATTTACGTTACAACACAGACGACGACACAGACGAAATACAGCATATAGTACATAGCATCAAGTAAAGGTATTCATGAAGCTCCCACACTCCACAGAGCTCAATCACAGCGCCTAGTGGCGCACACCTCATAGAAATACACATCCACCATGTTCCTTAAAGAACTGCGTTCACCGCAGTTGTAAATACGGCCTCATACATACGGCCTCATTCAGGGAGACTGCTCACATCGCAGTACTATAATAATCATCATCACTATCTCTTCTTAGAGCTCAATTATAAATCGTGGGGCACTCCTCATCGAACGTGCACAATAGCAAAATCCCTCAAAGACTGCCTTCATAATAGCATCATAATAGCTCCATTAATCTTCACACTGCAGTTATATCAAATACGGCCTGTACAAAATCCTGGCCTTCATAATAGCTCCATAATCTTCATTAATCTTCACACTGCAGTTATATCAAATACGGCCTGTACAAAATCCTGGCCTTCATAATAGCTCCATAATCTTCACACTGCAGTTAATATCAAAGTACGTACTATCTTCAAATAATGTAACATATAAAAGAATATTCAATACAGTCCGTTACAAAAGTCTCCATCGAGACACACATTGCAAAACACTCTAAACATCTTCACCGAACACTGGTCGGGAACACACACTTAGAGAAAAACCCAGGGTTGACTCTCTCAGTCAAACACCTAGAACATGACTGCCCCTGGAAACACATTTCCCGCCCAGTCACAAGACTTCGCTGTGCAACACCGTTCAGTCAATTCACGGACTAGCCGCGAGAACTATTCACAGTTCTACAATACAGAACAGCGCTCACGACGCTTTCTGTACACTCTAACTTCTATCATATATTTGTTTAACCAATTCACCGTTAATCAAGTCTACAAGTAATGTAACTCTTAATTTACTCTGTCCAACCCGTATACAAAGGATCACCTCCCTTTTTGACCTTAACAACTACTTTATCGTTTTACTATATATTTTATTGTAATTTTTCAACAAATAGCTCGTATAACGTTTGTGTCCACTCAAGGGAAAAAACACGGAAAAAAGAATTCTAAACAGACATGAAATGAGTGAAGAAGTCATGTAAGGACCTGGAGCTGATAGCACAATACAGGAGGACTTGGCATAATATTTGTTAAAAGCCTGTACTCCATAGAAAGCTAAAGAGTTACAATAAGAAGGTGGGCAAGGATATTTGACTCTATTAGTAAAAAAAAAAGTTTGATGTTAGTAACTTATTGAGCCTTCGAACGTCCTCTGACGGGGGAATACGTTCTGATGATCAGATCGCCCCCTTTTGCAATGTCTTTTATAGATTATTCTAATACTACAGCTGCTACAACTATTACTATTACTACTGCTGCAGCAGCTACCATTACTACCACTATTATGACTACTTAAATACGCAGAGAAAACTAAAAAAGAAAATCGAGCCACCTCAGGTTTTCTACGTAACCTAATGTGGAAAAAAGTTAACCCCACTTAGGTGACAATACATATTAACTTACAATAAACAAAGAAATAAAAAAAGGAATGTTAATGTTTAAGACACATAGAAATGATTGTTGTTAATATATGTCAACAAATGTATGTTGAAATACATTCACTCGAAAGCCTTGAAAATTCTGCAGATAAACTGTTTACCCAATGTGAAGAAGATGCATATATACACATCTCAATTTTACTGTCAATGTTAAACGTCCCGCAAAAAATCCAGAGAAAATACGGGAATGACATACACTGCACAGTGAAAGCTAAATTGAACACCGATTAACACAGCACGCAGCACTTCAATTTTAATTGTCATGGTGCATCGACCATTGGACCATAAATTATGATAAGTTTGATTACAAACGTCCAATGAAGTTGACATGGAATGGACAGGAATGAAATGGATACAGAAGATTTAGAGTTTTCAGCAAGATATTCAGTAGAAAGCGCGCAACGTAATTCACAACCGTAAAGTATTGACGAGTTACTTGCTTATAATTCTATTTACAACTATTGCCACTGCATAGTGTCTAAATGGAACTTTGGACCTTTTTCACACGAAAGGAACATTTTGCTCATCGGCGTAAAATTATATCTTACCTACCGTATATACTCGAGTAAAAGTCGAAAATTTTTCCCTCAGTGCAAATTAAAAAAATGTATCCCCGACTTATATTCGAGTCAAAACAAATTATGAAACCTGTCAGTGGTGCCTTCTGTCCTTATCGCCGCACACTGGTACACTTCAGATATCAATTTACTGCTTCATTAAATGTTTAAAAAAAAAAATTTAAGTAATACACGTTTGATATTCCCACGAAGTCACACATTTCAACTGAAGTACGCCTTGTTGACCAACCGCATTCGCTAGATCCATTAGCACTACCATTATTTCAAACCACAAAAAATCGTAATATCGATCGCCTCTAAAAACAAATTCTGATTAAAAACAAAAGCATATTAATGTAACGGAAATCTATTTATAACTAAGATTTTGCTAAATACTAAGATCTCGTTGCTACTTAGCAACGACCGACAACAATAATCACTCTTTCCGAGCGAACGAATGAACGAAATTTATTTTCAAAGGGTTGAGAATCGGGCACGCGGGCCTGGCTGACATTCTGCCTTTCCTTTCTTTCATCTTTTATACTGAATTCATTTATTCTCACATGTATTTCACATATTAAGCGTTTTGAACGGAAAGCGTTAAAGGTGAAATTAAAAAATAATTTCAGAAAACAAAACTAATTACAATGCAATGCGGGATTTCGGAGTTGATGAAAAAGTCATTCAACTTACATTGGGTCTTTCATGTTTGACGGTTCTAAGGTTGTTACGCCTCGTTTCGCGCACCGCAATGCGTTCATGATTTTGAAGCATCGCGGTGTTCAAATAGAGCGCCGCTGTATTAAAATAATAAACTGGTAACGCTACCAAATGTATGACGGTATAAAGAAAGCACTTGGCCCCCATAAAAGTAAGACGGCACCGCTAAAAACCATCAGCGGAGAGAAGCTAACCGATAAGGGTAAGCAGATGGAGAGGTGGGTCGAGCACTACTCTGAGCTTTACGCTAGAGACAATACCGTTTAGCCTGCAGCCCTTGATGCTGTCAATAGTCTGCCAACTATGGAGGAGCTGGATGCCGAACCAACATTAGAGGAACTCAGTAAGGCCATTGATAGCTTGGCCTCTGGCAAAGCACCAGGCAGTGATGGGATTCCTCCTGATTTAATCAAATGCTGTAAGAGCACGCTATTATATCCCCTGCACAGGATGCTGTGCCAGTGCTGGGAAGAGACAACTATTCCTCAAGACATGCGAGATGCCAAGATTGTAACACTGTATACAAATAAAGGAGACAGGAGTGATTGCAATAACTACAGAGGCATCTCTCTTCTTAGTATTGTTGGTAAGGTTTTTGCCAAAGTCATCTTAATGCGACTACACAAGTTAGCTGAGCGCATACATCCAGAGGCACAGTGTGGATTCCGAGCTGGCAGATCAACAACAGACATGATCTTCTCTCTCCGCCAGCTTCAGGAAAAATCAAGAGAGCAGAAAAGACCATTATATATCGCTTTTATAGACCTCACAAAAGCATTCGACCTGGTTAGTAGGGATGGACTCTTTAAAATCCTCCTGAAAATAGGCTGCCCTTCTAAAATGCTGGAAATGATAAAGTCATTCCTTGACGACATGAAGGGAACAGTCCAATATGCTGGAAGCACGTCACAGCCCTTTGATATACGAAGTGGCGTTAAACAAGGCTGTGTTCTGGCTCCGACCCTCTTCGGAATCTTCTTTGCCTTACTCTTGAAACATGCATTCAGAGATGCAACTGAAGGAATATGCCTTCACACTAGGTCAGATGGCCGTCTGTTTAATCTTTCAAGGCTGAAGGCAAAAAACAAAAATCAGAAGGGTCACTATAAGAGACTTGTTGTTCGCTGATGATGCTGCAGTCGTCACTCAAAGCCAACAGGAGCTTCAGAGCTTGATGAATCGCTTCACTAAAGCATGCAAGGACTTTGGCCTCACAATAAGTCTAAAGAAAACGAATGTGCTGAGTCAGGATGTGGGTGCTGCACCAGTTATCACTATCGATAACTATGAATTGGCAGTGGTGTACCACTTCACATACCTAGGGTCTACCATCAATGACAAACTCTCACTGGATACAGAAATCGACAGCCGCATTGGCAAAGCTGCAGCTACCTTTGCCCGCCTCACATCGCGTGTTTGGGGAAACTCTAAGCTCACAATGAAGACCAAAGCTGCGGTATATAATGCCTGCGTCACCAGCACACTCCTATATGGCAGCGAGACCTGGACGACCTATGCTAAGCAAGAAAGAAGGCTCAATACCTTCCATTTGCGGTGTCTACGCCGCATCATCGGCATCTCGTGGAAAGATAAAGTGACAAATGTCGAGGTGTTGTCACGTGCTGGCCTTCAAAGTATGTATACGCTGCTTAGACAGCGCAGACTTCGCTGGCTTGGCCATGTTCGCCGCATGGAAGATGGTCGCATCCCAAAAGATATCTTCTACGGACAATTAGCAGATGGCAAGAGAACAGTTGGGCGACCACAGCTGAGGTTCAAAGATGTGTGCAAGAGAGATATGAGGGCACTGGACATGGATCCAGCAACATGGGAGGATGAAGCTGCTGATCGCACTAAGTGGCGATGCTATTTACGGCACCACCTCAGATTGGGCGAAGAGAGGCTCACACAAGAAGCAGAGGTGAGGAGAAAACGTCGAAAGGAGCACCAGGAAAATAAGCAGCTGAGGGCTGCCACCTCAGGGGCGCATTCCCATAGTCAGTTATGACTGAAGGGGCTATTATTATTATTATAACGCTACCAACAAATGGAGCGCCGCTGGATCAAAAATCATGTCATGTAAAATAATTACGAAGAAGCGCGTGCAGAGCAGAAGTAGAGTGATCTTTTAACTGTCTTGAGCCGGCAGGCTGCGTGTGTATGAGCTCTGGCTCTAGTGGTTCGTGTCCGCAGATGTGTCTGCAGGTTCCCAAGATATTTCATAATATTGAGCGTCAGATATGTGTATACCTACCTACAGAGAAGTATGCTTGTGATTATAATATAACTGACAATGATATTCGTAAAGGATTGATGCGCGGACTTTCACCTTACAGACGGCACAGTTTATTCGCTATGGCATAATCTATGATGGCCCACTGTAGATGGCCCGATGACTGTATTTCATTATGAATCATGCTAATGATGTGGAGTTTCGTCTCATGTGAGTAAACTACAAGATGTGTCAACAAGAATACTGTAGTCCTTTTACAAGTTGGTGTTAGCATTTTCCATTGAACTTACTCTAGACTTTACATGGCTACCATTATATTCACAAGCAAACATTAACATATCACAATGGAACGCAACAAAGGTCTAGGGGTCGACTTAAAGTCGGATCGACTTGCACTCGAGTACATGCGGTACGTAAAGGTTTAAAAACATGCCGTGCTACGAACATGAGTATTACGTCAAAACTTCATACTTTTATCCAGATGTATATGTTCATTAATTTATTACCTTGTTCGTTCCTTATGGAGCATGGAGCAGCCACCTTCTCAGCAGTATCCCTTGCAGAAAGCGTGTACCAAATGATTAATGTGGTCTTGCAGCAGCGATCTCATTATCAATCTGTTTTACATGATGAGATTGCCAGACCCATGCACTGTCTCACATTATTGGCCATTTATGGCATGTCTAAGTGAACACAGTAGTCCTGATTTGTTTTTCTGTCTCGATTCTGCCTTCTGCTTTCTATTCTGATCCCCTCAGAGGCCCCTCAGGAACGGTCCAATGCTAATGTTTATATTGCTTACCGCGAAGCAGCTAATTAAATACAATTACACATAGACCGTGAAAGAGATACAGGTAACGGCCAATCTACAGGGTTTGAATAATTATATCGTCACTTATATCTATTAGATATACATGAAACAAATGTTTAAGTAAAGAGCAATAACTGACATTTGACTACCATGTTTTATTTTCATTTCTCAAATACTGAAATAAAATAACATAAAACAAAATTACATATAATAAAATAACATAAAACAAAATTACATATAATAAAATAACATAAAATCTGATTGGTTTGGTTTTAAGAACAATCTTCATTGCACATGGACAACACCGTCAGTGCTCCGATCTCATCCCTTAGATTACACAAGGAGAATCTCAGCATAGTGCACGAAGTCCGCAGCACCGGCGAGAATCCCAATGTGTGTATTTAGGAATCACACATTGTATAAATATTTTTGTGGTGGGTAGGTTTCTAATTTTTAAATTTTGCCAGGGCAGCGGCCCTGTGGCCTACTCTTTACGATTTCCAACTGCCGTGAGATCTATAACGTGCGCAACTTGCACACAGGACCTCCTATTTTTTCGCCCTTATCCTGAGAAGGTAGGCATCCGATCTCACTACCCAGCAGACCAGAAGGGAGTATGACATCATTAGGACCACTGGTTCTTTAAAAAATATAACATTCCATAAACTATATTTCCTCAACTGGGAATCGAACCCGTTACCTCTACAATTCGAGGCGAACGCCATATCTCTTAGCCACTGTGACCCCATATAAAATCTGAATTGGACAATACACTTATTTAACAACAGAGCGAAATAAATTGCTGCCCGCACAAGAAGTTATGTGTTGAACAAGCTGGAACGCACTCTAAACTATACAGTTAGTGACAAAGCATTTTATATATTATAAAACAGAAGTTAATTGTCTTTATTGTGATGTTTGTGTCATGTACAGCAACTTGATAGGAGTGAAGAAATAATGGCTTAAAAACACGGAGTGATCTTTCAATCACCCTATATTTACAGTTAAAATGGAGCATGACCTAAGGAAACAGCCAAATGGCAAACCCAGACATGTCTTTGATTGGCACAGACAAGGAGTAAGATGAGTAGGTAGGCTCTATCTTTGTTCTTTCGGCCTGTATTCTCTCATAACAACATATACTACTTTCCTTACCACGTTTATTTCAATGACTGTCTCATTTACTTATCGGGCATGTCACGTGTAACACCCAGGAGGTCTCTCAGGGAGCAAAGAAGGTATAGCGTAGTTTCCGGTGGTCTCCCATGAGAGAAAGAAAGAAGAGGACAATTGTTCCCTCTACTGGAGACATGTTTCAAATGTCTGTATATTGATTGTTTGTTTGAGCATTCATTTACTTTCATAATTTTTTCTGACATTATTTTATGTACATTAATGTTAAAAATTATGGTTGACAGTACAGATCCTTGTGGCAAGCATTTCTCTTTGTGCTGACGTAACATTACAATACAACAATGGAGTGATCAGGATCAGCCAGGGCTGGTTTTAAGGTATTTGGATCCCTAAGTAAACAGCGTATTTGGCAACTAATATGACGTTGTTTATGGTGTTGACAGCCTTCACGGCTGTTTGTGCCCTATACCAGAGCGCTCTTTTAGTTTCGGTGACCGGAATTCTGACACCGGGTATAAAATTTTCGTGTGCACCGTAAAAGACTATTTAAGTTTTTGGCGGGGAAAATCAGCTGATGTGTGTGTAAAATCAGTAAAATATAAATCATTACACGCTCGTTCTGGATAAACACAGCGCTAAAATTCTTTTTTTGTACTATAACTTTGTTCTCTGCTCTATTTTTGATTGCATTTTTATTTGTTTGAAATTAGTTTTGACGGAGTTACAGACTTTTGAAAACATCGTCATCATTTGAGGAAATTCATAAAATAAGTAATCTTTTTATTAATTTAATATCTAAAAATCGGCCCATTCGTTTGAGTTTATAATTATAAAGACTTCTCGAAGGGAAGCTAAAGATTATTTCCACATACTTTTTTGTTTGTTTCATATCTTGAGAATGTGTGGTAGTCAGTTTTGTGAGTTTGGCATTACAAGAACAAGCATATTATCACCAGATTTTATAACATTTAAATCACTGTAAACGCATTCCTGATACTCACAAATCTTAAATAAGGTTGTAAAAAAATAACTTTTTGTAAAGCACCATCTGATTTTGCATTTTCATTCATTTATAATGATATTTAGCTAAGTATATAAGCGTCAGAAAACATGTAAAGCTATAGATAGATTACTTCCACATACTTTGATCTATCTTTCAAGTCTTGTTAATCTTGTATTTATAATATGAATTTTTTTTTAAATTGTGTGTGAGATAAGGACTGTTCCATTAGTGTTCTTTGGTAGACAATCCTGTGCACACGACGGCTGCCAAAGAATTCTAAGTAACTGTTTGTATATCTTCTTTCATTCAAAGATAAAGCATTCTACATCCTGGTGTTAGGCTTGATAGTCCCAAATATTCCTTTATCTTTATACATACACAAGTAAACTATACTACATAACAACGAAATGGTACATACTGTTTTGCATCATATGAATTGTGCCAGTGCACTGTGCAGAGCCTGTGGCAAGAGAGCATTAACTTCCAAAACAACACGCTCAATTCAGAAAGCACTGAACTGTTCTAATTACGTTAATGATCTGTTCTTTGTGTTTGGAATTAACGTATCAGATGATAAACCCACACAGCATTCGACTATATTTTGTAAGAAGTGTTACTTACGAATACAAAACTCAAAAAGGAGGCATAATGAGAAGTGTCTTGAAACAGCCAAGTTACTATCGGAAAACAGTCAGCACATCTGGAAAGACTATGACCATAATTTAACTATAAGTGAATGTCAACTGTGCAATTATGTTGCAAAGACATCTTTTGGTGTTTTAAAAACAAAAAGCTGCTCTATCCCCTGTGATGTTCTTTCTGACCCCTCCATGTCTAGTCAGTCATTTAGCTGTAGTCAGTCAGTTAGTTGTAGTCAGTAAATTAGCTGTAGTCAGTCAGTTAGTTGTAGTCAGTCAGTTAGCTGTAGTCAGTCAGTTAGCTGTAGTCGGGATAGCTCTGTACAGTAGGAGGTTGATGTGCCTGCCCACATTAGTGATGATATTGTTCAACTGGAGGTTGATGTGTCAGCTCACATTAAAGGCGATACCATTATTCATTTGGAGGTGGATAACACTACTCACCCTAGCATGCCAGTTTTTGTTGCCACATCTACACCTACCAAGTCAGTTATACATACGACAAGTACATCCACCTCGCCTGTCTTCAAAAGCGACATCACAGTACAACAGTTACTTGCTAAGCCACCTTCACAACCACTAACACAAAAGGAAGAACCCCTATTCACATCCATTGTTAGAAAAAAAACTAGAAACAGCAAAGAAATAATATAATAAAATGCAAATCCAGAGGACAGCCTATTGTACTACAAAAACTAATTAAACATAGAAGAGAAACATCAGTCACCAGAACGCCAACAAAACGTAAGCGATCTCAATTTCTCCACATTGTTAGGAAACATATTGTTGAAATATCAACTGACTCACTAGACCTGCAGCAGTCACATGAGAGGAGAATTTATACATTCCACTATTTCCAAAATTGAAAGACGCGCCAGCGGTATTAAAAATATAACTTCACAATTAAAATTTATAATGGAAATTCATTTGTTACAAATTTCTCCATCTGTGAATGTACAGATTCCTCTTATTAAAAAAAGGAAGTGTGAATGATAATTGAGTGAAATTTTGGGGCTAGAGCAAATTATGGCAGTTGTTGCGTGAGAGTGACAGAATTAACAGAGTGTGGAAATCATTTAATAGATGTATTTATTAAATACACCTATTTATCTATTAAATTGAACATTTCGTTTTACTCATGACCATACTCGTTTTTACATGACCATCGTAATGTATGATTGAGAGATAATTGTTAGCTCTCATGTTTTGGGGACAATTTGGTGTGTCATTTTAAGGTAATAAATGTGGACTTGCAATTTAATGTTTCAATAATTAATGTTTGACGCATGAAACCAAAACAAAACTTTGATATCCATTTTCTGCAGGTTTTCTACTTTTGATTTCTGTAATTTGTGATGCATGTTGATTGTGACCGTTTTAGTCTAAATTGCATTAGAAACAAACCATAACAAATATAAAAAAAAACGTAAATTTTACACTATTTCAGACTATTATATCTTCTGTTCTAATTGTGATAAAATGTTTCTTCTTGTTCTAAAATTTACTCTAACATTTCTAGTCTAGCTTTACGCAAAATTAAAGCCGGTATTTATAATAATAAAGTAGCCTAAAAACATTAATTAAGCCCTATCAAAAGTAAAATCCGCCACCTTTTTTTCCAGTTAGGAAGTTACCACGTAACCTCTGTCACGATAGCTATAAATAGCGCGGTCAGGGAAAAAGGGGAAACAACTAAAAGATCGCTGGCAAACAGCCGTGCTTATCGTGTAACATAAATTTCTACACGGACTAGCACTACAGAAGCATTTAAATGCATGGTGCAGGCTTTCTGAAAGGGGACAGCAGCGGGGAGGCGGGGGAGGGGGGGGGGGGGCCCCATGATCCATAACGGGCAAGAGAGACAATGAAGATAATAAATAAAAAAAATAGCACTACATCTTCTTCAGACATATCATAAGAAGCGAATACTATGAGGCTGTGATAGGGCTGGCAAACTCATTATATAAAACAAGCTGCTACAAAAACTACAGCTACAAAAGCTCGTGAATGCTTTAGTGCAAGCTTTTTGTAAGGGAACCAGATACTTCTTCTTCTTCCTCGTTCGTCCTGAAAAGAACGTTGGTTGCGTTGTGTCAGTTTACACCGGAGCTGCGATATCTGCGCCTTTCGCCGACACATCCGACTTCAGCACGGCATGTTTTGGGACCGGGTTTGCCTTCCCTCTTCGATCCCTACTCTCTCAGCCAGACTGCAGTGATGCAGCCTGTTTCCAGGACCACCACTTGGAGGTGAAGTAGGGTCTTGGTCAGCTCTGGTTCGCTGACCCTGACGCAAGCAGTCAAGCTTTGGGTTGCTGACTGCATTCTCTATTGCTGCATCTTTGGGTCCCAGCTACCAAACAAAGGCAATAAATGCTAGAAGCTTTCATCTTATATATAGACTATGTAGATGTGCTACAGCAGCAGGGTTGAACGTTCTATTGACAGAGTGGTTAAAGCGCTGGTCTCCCGCAGCAAAGGTGCTGGGGTTCTATTTACCGTATTGACACGCTCCAGTCTACCCAGGTGTAAGTGGGTACCTGACTTTGCTCTTGACTTAGGGAAGGACAAGTTAGCGAGCAAGGAGACCTCCCGATACTAGACGCTAGTAAAGTGAAGTCTTTAACACTTCACTCCACTACTGCAGCATGTGCTGTGGGGCTACCTTTACCTTTTATAGCAACAGGACCGGCCTTAGAGTGGGGCGACCGCCCTGAGCGCTAAGGGCATACTAGCGCCAGAGCCGGCGAGAGGGAACAACACAAGTATTTTTTGACACTTTTCATCAGCTGTAACACTATTCCCGTAGGCCAAAGCACGTAATGTAAATTTATTTGTTTTGTTTTTGTTTGAAAGAAATATCTAAAACTAAAGTGTGACAAGTTTTTAACATTCTGTTTTTAGTTATTGTCATGTTTTGTGTTATGTAAGGAATAACTATCTAAAGCTGATCTGAAATTTTATTCGCAAATCTGAATTAATTTTCTAGTAGAGTTCAAAATGTTTACAAGTGTGTTGGAAGGGAACACATGTCAAACAATTTGCCCTGAGAACAGAATGCTCTAAGGCTAGCCCTCTACAGCACAAGACGCAATTCCTTCATTCATTAGAGTGCCGTGGTGGCGTAGTGGTTAGTGCACTGGCTTCCGAGCGCGGTACTCCATGGTTCGTTCCCTAGTTGAGGAAGGATTTTTTAGACCGCAAATGGCTCAGGGTCGTCCCAGCATCAAGAATTGGGTATCAGAGCAACTCTGGGAAAGTTAAAGGCGGCCGGCGTGATGCTGACCACATCACCCCTAGTGGGCCGATGGTCAAGAAAATATGGGCCTAACACCACATTCCCAATATCCCTCAATGGAACCCTTACGTTTTCCTTCATAAGGTCACTGCTTCTTCTATAGTCTTTTCTTCACACTTTTTTTTCCAGCAAAGTTGCTGTCTTTTGATCTAAAAATATATGCGGATAAAGTTTTTGTATTACTTTTAACTCCCTAATTTTAGCATTATCTTGTAAATGCACATCTTAAACATCTTTGCCTGTTTTGTTATTTCCCCTTTTTAAAACAACAAACAAACGGGATTTTAATATAAACAGGCTTATGTATTAAATTTCAACATGCTTTTGTATTCCTGACTAGCAGGTAGAATGTTTTGAGTAAAGGTGCGTTGGCCTATTATTAGTAGCTGTTAGAGAGAACAATGGTTAAATTTGCGTAACACAAAAGAAATAACTCCGGAGTTATGTCGAACAAAAGAGATTTGATAGAGAATCTAAGCTTTGTTCAAAATAAACATGGAAAAGTAGGTTAGAAATTCTAGTTGTATAAGTAATACTGTACTGGTTAGCGTCTCAGTGGCTGAGCCAATGGCTCCGAAACCTTTTTCTCTGGGACGCACTTTCTGAATGAAAATTTCTTGTGCCACAAAATGTTTTTTTGCTGAAAAGAAATACCTTCAAAAACAAAATAAAAATCAACTCTTAGGAGCGCTTTATTAAATAAACGACATTATTTTAAACTATTTTTTATAAATTATTACTAAAATCTATTTGATATAAAATAAATTATATGGAGCCGCGCTGGTGTAATGGTTACCACACTGCGTGGCGATCGTGTGATCCAGGTTCAAGCCCAGGCGAGACATATGAAGGAGTGTCGTCGACCGGGATTTGGACTGGATTAATTCGAGCCCTGGCGAGGACATTTTAAAGAGTGTCGTCGACCAGGGACTGGAATAACTTGAACCGGCTCCTGAGCCGACCCAGCTCTAATGGGTACCATCCGAAGACGGCGAGTATCTGCCTGAATGGCGAGAGGACACTTGTCAGCATACAGGGAAAATAGGATACTCACGTAAAATCATTCTCAGGTTGGACATACTAACCTGAGATTTCGCCTCGAGTAATAGCGGGCGTACGTAAAAATAAATAAATAAATACATAAATTAAATAACTGAATAATATCTGGAAACTTCTGGATAAATCGAGGGGATTCTATACATATATTTCCCATATTATAACACTTGTAACGAAATAAATAAAACAAATAGGAGAATGCCATTCATATTTATTTTTGGCATATGAATTTTTTGTGAAAAGTGCCTGTAAATTTTTGATTGTCTTTGAATCTTTCCGCCATACTGACAACCTTCAGTGTGGCGTGCCTCACCGTTTGGGAACCACTGGATTAAGCCGTTAGAGTATTCGCCTCTGGCGGCTAAGCTACTGGGTTCCAGAATCAAACCGTCACGTTCCAGTCTACCCTGCTGCAAAGGAGTACCTGACTTTGATTGTGAGGATATCATCGTGTCCATGATGTGCATCATATCCATAGCCAGCGTCATCTTTTCATCTGTTGTTCCACTGGCACCTGTCTGATTCTTGTCATAATTTCCTTATAGATTATCTTCTCATACCATTTCAATCCTTCCATTCTACACAAGCAACAGTGTATGAAAGCCTGTTACATTTTTGTTTGCCATTTGTTTTGTGGTTCTCCATGTTTGAGAGCTATACAATAGGATTGTCTTGACATTTGAATTGACGTTTTTGTTATCCCAGTCCTTCTGGAAACTTATACATGACATATTCATTTAGAGAAACAGTAAACAATACGAATTAAATATGAAATAGAAGAAACAGTATACGAAATAATCCTTCAGGAATAGACGAAAATACAGCAGAATCCATGTATCCTGGTGACGAAATCGAATCTAAATGAGAAGACATTGGTTGTGCATAAACCTAGGCAGAATAACAAAATGTCATATACGCTGCCTCGTTAGTGCTAGTTCACCTGGGCAGAGCAACAAAATGTCATATACTCTGCCACGTTAGTGCTAGTTCACCTGGGCAGAATAACAAAATGTCATATACGCTGCAACGTTAGTGCTAGTTCACCTGGGCAGAATAACAAAATATCATATATGCTGCCACGTTAGTGCTAGTTCAGGTACAAGGTAAATGTATCATCATCATTGTTGTACAATTATATTGGGCGGGGCACCTATTATCGCACCGCTGCAGTATGATGGGAAATATTGTCAAGAAGGTCTACAGAAATTGGCTCGTTAAGAAAGAAAGAGAGCTATTCGAGACAGGACAAGAAGAAGAAAAGGCGAATGCTCTCCACTAGGTAGTATTTTCTAATAAATCATGACGCGTTGTCACAGTCACACATATATTTATATTTAGGTAAGTTTCCTTAATGACGTCATAAGTATAACCTGTAAGATGAAATTGACGGAAGTCAATTTAGTGCGCTAGTTGCGTCCTTAGTTGCAATAACGGTAACGCAGCACAGCAGTATAATCTCTTTTGGTGATGTCTTCGTTTCGAGCCACAATAAAGTGTGGACATGAAGGCAACATCTCTTTAGCTTTTCATTAGAACACACATGACGAATGGTTGTTTGAAGGATCTTATTTGCCGTCGATGCTAACATCTATAGAACTAACTCACAAACTGAAACTGAGAATTTAAAAAAAAAAAAAATAGCTTCATTTTGGCGAGGCGCATCCCGTTTCACCGAGTCGGTTATATTTGGACAGCGCATGTCCAAATATAAAAAACCTTTAATATTGAAAATTAATTATCATCAAATGATATATATATATATATATATATATATATATATATATATATATATATATATATATATATATATATATATATATATATATATATATATATATATATATATATATATATATATATATATATATATATATATATATATATATATATACTACTCGTCAAAAGTCAAGGGCCACTTTATTATTTTCAATACACTTTTATATAAGCGCATAGAATGATTAAATGAAGGAATATTTAGTAAAAATTGGTGCAATATCTTCCTCTGACAGTCCTCTATGCACGTTAAGCATAAAAATAACTCACCGACAACCATGGCGATCACGTGCAATTTGGTTTGCTGCCCATAAATTCATATTTTTAATCTGTTTTTTCAAACTTCCGTACAGCACTACAGGTGAAGAAAACGAGCTGATTGACATTCCACGTGCAATGGCGACTTTTCGTGAACAGAGTTCACACTTAATTTGTTTTACAATCGGCAGACTTAGGGTAGTTTCATCACTTGCAAAAACCATGCCACCGAGAAGAAGTCTTGACACCTTACAAAGAATGAGGGCTATAGCGTGGGTTGAAAGTGGTTTATCTATCCGTGAGGTTGCTAGACGGCTTGCAGTATCACACTCTACTATCCAAAGAATTTTGGAGAGATTTCAGGCCACAGGAAGTGTGGAGGATCGCCACCGGCCAGGTCGCCCTAGATGCACCAATAGACATGATGACAGGTACCTCTTGTTGTCAGCCCTACGCCATCGAACAGTGACTTGTTCCACTCTAAGATGTCAGCTGTGAGAAACTGTAAACGTTAATGTCAGTCAAAGCACCATCCGCAGACGTTTACATGAATTAGGACTGGCTGCTCGACGTCCTGCAGTCAGAATCCCTCTTACTCCTGCTCATCGGAGATCCCGTGTTGCTTGGTGTCGTGAGCACATCCGATGGACAAGGCAACAATGGAGTCAAGTTCTCTTCACTGATAAATCTCGCTTCACTGTGTCATTCAATGATGGCAGGATTCGAGTTTGGAGACGACCAGGAGAGCGATTTACTGATGACACAATTCGAGAGGTGGATCGTTATGGTAGGGGTTCTGTCATTGTCTGGGGAGGCTTTTACAGACACGGCAGGACCCCACTCTACATCATCCAAGGCAACTTGACCGGCCCAAGATAACAGAACGAAATCTTGAGACCAAATGTTCAACCTGCTCTGGAGGCCATAGGTGGTAATGCCATCCTCCAAGATGATAACGCTCGACCCCATCAAGCTCGTGTGGTGAATGAGTTTATTTAGCAACATGGGATCATCAGGATGGCGTGGCCAGCCCATTCACCGGACGTTTCTCCGATTGAGCACCTCTGGGATGTCCTTGGTCGAAGATTGTCAACAAATCATCCCCTGCCAATGGATGTTGCACAGCTGACTGCATTTCTGCTTCAGGAATGGCAAGCTGTTCCTCAGGATACTCTTCGGACCCTTGTGGACTCAATGCGTCTACGCTGTCTTGAATGCCTTGCTGCAAACGGTGGTCATACCCTATTTTGAAATGTCTATTTGTCCAATATCTATTGTGTGACATTTGAAAAGGTGGGTGACACACTTCACAGCTTCATTGCGTTTGAATGTGTGTTTCCATTTCTTTATGTGACATGTCAATTTGGTATTCAATAAATGCCGTTTTGACTGATACCAATTACGTTTATATCAGATTTGTTTTATGGTTTCAACCAAGGTTTTTCTAAGTGGCCCTTGACGTTTGACGAGTAGTATATATATATATATATATATATATATATATATATATATATATATATATATATATATATATATATTATATATATATATATATATATATATATATATATATATATATATATATATATATATATATATATATATATATATATATATATATATATATATATATGTTCTTCATTACTGTGTGTTTTAGAAATATGGACAATGAACTAGCAATTAAAGGAAATAATTGAGGCCCCGAGATGTGTTTATATAGAAGAGTGGGGCACATCTTCTGGAAAGAGAAGAAAACAAAATAAAAAGATGATAGAAAACCAGAAATGAAAAGAGAATTAATGAAGGAGATGAAAATAAGAAGTTAATATATTTGGGCCATGTAGGAAGCGGAGTTGAAGGCAAACGTGCAAGGGAAAGACAGCGCTATAGGGGGAAGATAACATTAAGAGTTGGACAAGAGAAGGTCTACAAGACTGCACCATCAAGACAAAAAGACAGAAGACGTTAGAGATCCATTGCAGCCGACCTTCGATGTGAGGATGGTACCTGACAATAATGATCTATCATCGATATCTTCATCTTTTTTTTTTTAATTATTTAAAAAATGTATTTTAGCTCCAGCAGCAATCGTAGTTCCTATCACAGGAATTATAAAACCGTCTTGAAACAGTGAACAGCAATATCCTCTCCAAAAGTGTCTTCCCACGAAAAAAATATTCCACCCCCTAGACTAGTCGCAGCCACTTTAGTCACGATTGAGTATATCAATGAGCCCCTCAGGTGATAGCCCTCAGGTGATAGCCTTCAGGTGATAGCCCTCAGGTGATAGCCCTCAAGTGATAGCCCTCAAGTGATAGCCCTCAAGTGATAGCCCTCAGCTGCTTTATTTCCTGCTGTTCCTTTTGATGTGTTCTTTTTATTTCTGCCAGTTGCCCGTAGAAAATATCATTCTGGATCCGACCATCTTCCACGCGATGGACATGGCCAATCCAGCGTAGGCCCCCATATTAATCCTGCCCTTAAAGAGGAGAGTTCACTGGTTATTGGCACGAGCTACTTGTTGTTTCCGACAAATAAGTTAAAAAAAAAAATTCACGTGTGACGTTTTCCACCAACTTAAAAACAAGAAAAGACTTTAAAAAAAAATACAAAAATTACAAAAAACCAAAAATACAAAAAATACAAAATTACAAAAATACAAACAGATTTAAAAAAAATTATGAGGAATGGAGCTTTTGGTTCTTTTTCTCTGATTTTTAAATACGCGAAATTTATGGGTGTTCCAATTTTCGACTTGCAAGCTAATCTGTAAGTGATAGAATTTTGGGACAAACATACACGGTTTGCATATATGTATGTGTGTATAATAATAAGTTCTTAGAAATATCGTGTCCTGCTATTTTGTGAAAATTAAAAAAAAAAACTATAAAAAAAGATAACAATAAACAAATTAGTTTCAGCTAAATTTTATTTCTCTCTACCACAATTTGAAGTAATGAAAAATTGTAAGTTATTACATGGGTGTTGGTTTACCTTTTATGAATCATTTTGAAGAAGCTCCTGGCATGCAAAGGAGCCGATTGTTTGTTTCGAAAGCGGAGGAAATCATTACTAAGCCTTAACAATAAAATTATATTAAACCAAACCCTATAATCGTGCACGTCATGTGTAATAGAATTAATCACAGTTTCTTTGTGTGTCTGAGTTTTTTTTTTAATGTTTTTTTTTTTTTAAATTGAAGCTTATAATCACAGAAGTCTTCATGATAGCAATGAGACCGCCATTGTAAGTCAATCCCTGACTACACGTACATATAGTTGTAGAGCTTGTTTGAATTTACGTGAGACAATAGTTTTGAACAATAATCCGGTCCCTAAAGCGCCAATGTGCCTTGGCTTGGGTAATTACGTATCGCGTTCAAAGAATATGACACACACCAATTTTTAAAATGAAAAAAAAAATTACTTTCTGTACATGGCGTTTGACGTCGGTATAAGGTTTCGCATTGCGTCTTAGACAAGGATATCGAGAATAAAGCAACTAATTTAATAACAATAACAGGTTTTTAAAAAAATTTTTCAGGCGGGGTTTGTGATCTATTTATGTCTATATCCTTCATTTCCTGACCAAGAATAATGTCCCCTTTTGGTCTATCCTTTAGGCTGAAGTAGAGATATATTTTACGGAAGCTGTACTATAAGGTGATTGAACAGTTATTCCATAAATTTGTGTAATCTCGCTTGTATACACGAAACAAATCTCAAAACAAAGAGCAAGCAATAAATTTCATTTGACTAAGAATGTTTTAGTTTTCTGTCTTTTATGTCGTTGTTTACGTTCAGAAAAGCATACCCGCAATGAATTCTTGCCAGATTTCTTGTTGAGCTATTAATGTTAATGTGAAATAGCAATTTGCATATTTTAAAAAGTGCTGTCCTTTTTTAAGATTGTTTCATGTAAATTAGTTGGTTCGGAGTAAAGAAATGAAAATGTAAAAATAAGGAGAATTTGTTCAATCACTCTGCAGTAATAGTGGTAGTAAAAGCAGTAATAGTGGTAGTAAAAGCAGTAATAGTGGTAGTAAAAGCAGTAATACTAGCAGCACCAGTAGTATTAGTATTAGTAGCAATAGTAGTTATAATAGTTTTATGCATAAATATAAATATATATTGTCACGATACTACCTCATCTGCTCAGCAGATCTATTTGGGATGGTCCAAATATGGCCAAAATGTAGAGTATAAAATGAGGATCTCCAAAGGTATCTAGCTTCGCTCACGACTACTCTTGGCAGAGTTGTTAATAGAAGGGTGGTACTTCTATTTTAGGGAGTCCTCATAGTATTTTTGTCAGAAATCAAACACTATGCTTATATTATCTAAGCCGTCCTGACATTATTACCTGCTCGCATCTTCTATGAGGATAAAGATATATTTGCTCATTTCTGAGCACCCAGCTGAATTATTCAGTAAAATATCACTTCAGTAGCTCTGTTGTATTATATATTTAAATTAACTGATTCATACGTGTGCATTTCACTCTGTAAGCTCTCGATCCACAGGCTCGTATCAAGTGGATAACATCCACCTTAGAAGAATCAAATGTCTCTGCTAATCATCGGTTTCCTGGAACTAGTCAGACGTCTTCCCGCTGTCAATTCCACCAACCCTTTTCCTTTTTTCTCAGTAAATTTACTCTCCCTGAGTATCATTGTTAAACCCAGTGGATTGGATGAAAAAAATCATCGTTAAACTCAGTTAACCTGATGAAGAAACGTGGCTGGTACCTGGAAAAAGACTCTTTCCTGATTTAATTATGTATATTTAAAAATACGTATATCCTCAATAAAATGTTAATATAAAAAAATATATACACAATGATGTCATCACCATCAACCCTGTGCTCCACATGGAGCCTAGAGCTACCTCTGCTTTTGGGTTTAATGTGAGGAAACCCGCACGAAACAGTCGCCAGCTCTCGCAGTGGTGGTTCATGAATCCAGTCATTTGTATATTCTGAAGTTGCCAGCCACGTATGAACCTGGACATCCACCAGCAAGTTAAACCATGTCAAATTGAAAATATAAAATGATACAATGTACAACTTGTCACGCATCAGGTGAGAATTTACAGACTTCTGGCACAGGAAAACTTCCAATAATGTCAGACCACGGGTTATGATGCCGTCTTACAGGTTCTCAGGGTATTAATGTTAGTTATAATCCCACTATTATCCTATATAAAGGCTCCGAGGAATTTGTGGTTTGCAGTATTTTAAATTTGAGTTTTCTTTCTGGTTAATCTCAAAAGAACCTCAGTACTTGACTGATAAAGTTGCTATTTTATTCCCGTTAATGATATCCACCAAAAGGATAAATATAAGTGGATGGAAGCAGACATCATCATCATCAGTTGATAAGATCTCTATGGTGTTGTTTGCTCCACTGTAGTGTATGGAATGTCAACTTGACCTACGCAGTGGTGTGTAGACATGGATTGAGTGTATAATGTGCGAATGATAATAAGGGTTCGTGGTGTTGAAAAATGTTCTTTTCTCACACTCATGTATGGCTGGAAGTCATCGACACCAACGACTGTGTACCTTTACTAAAGTTTAATTGGACGTACACACTCGACAGCACAGATAGTGACAAATCACAGGTTGGCATAATACATCATGGTACAGTGGATAACTGGTCTTGCAATGTTATGTTACATGGGCACTCATGTAGAATAATATTATAATGGACTGTCAGTAGCCAAGCACTCAGTATTGCCCATATATATATATCAACTGAGTTTACTGACAAAGCACGTCAGATTATAAACAATATCCAGGATGGCTTCTACCTAATCTCGTCTAGCGAAGATTCTTTAACATAAGGTTCAGCACAGTTTTTTTCATATAATAATATTGAACCGCTAGCAATGGGTTCTCATGTGTAGCAGTGATCTCTGGACTAATCAAGCGATAATACGGGCATCCCTTTTCTCTTCTTGAAAGTCACTACATGTTTGGTTCCAAGATGGCTTCACTCGTGAGCTGTCACTCACGTTTGGATACAGATAATGAATCTGTCCTAAAGTTAGTCATTCATTAAATCTTCCATTGCTCTGTAGATTTGATCATGAACACTTGACTGCAATCTACAGGATATAGTGCTGCTAGGAATCGAAGTCGTTTTCATCGAGTCAAATATATTCTCTTAGACATTCAAATCGTACCTATCGAAAATGGTGGCTTCGTACGAGAGTTCATAAGAGTGTCTATTATTACCTTGGTATCAGAAATATGATTCTGCCATTCCTTGGCAATACGAATAAACACTGGGGTAAAGCATACACGATAGGTCTAGACGACTATCACTTTCCCCACAAATACTGAGATCACTTTTTCCCCGGCGACAAGCCGACATAGAAAACACAGTCCCTATCGGGACGAAGCCAAATCACACCACCCTCTAGCGACACATCCGCCGAATAGCCTTTGACCTCTCTAGAGACAACAGAACATATAGTTCGACTTAGATATGTAAAGATATACAGATATAAGACAGACTCGTCCTACTCAGACAAACAATACACATAAATTCAGGCCATAGATATTCTGAAGCAAGAACAATCTATTACTACCCAAACAAAGAATAAATCGCAGAAAACTGGATTTATCCGCGGAGTTCGATCGAAAGAGCCGACACAACTTTCAAGGGAAGTAACTCAATAATGACTTTTCCTTAAGCACTATTTTGTTTACAAAATATTTGCGAACATAACAAGTATACCAATGTATAATATTGTAAGATATCAAAGACTGCACGTAACAGTCTTACCACACCTCCCGGGAAAAAAAAAAATGGAACTTTTTTTTTTTTTTTTGAAATACATCTAGGAGCAACGTACAATAGGCTCACAACGCATGAATAATGCGCAGATGAAAATATCAGGAATACCTATAACGCCTAATATGAGGCTAAGTCGACTTATGGAGCGACTGGTGAGAATGTGTCTCATAAACTGAGAGAAATTATTTCTCTACAAGTATATTTTTCCAGGAAGGTGTCATCAAAGTATAATACAATTCTGGCAATTACACAATGCCTAAAAAATTCATATCATCATTTCGTATTAGATATCTTAAATTTATGATTTATGAAGAAAAAATCATCAAAGCACAGCGGTGAATAAACATCAATGAACCGCTATGTAGTGATACAATCATTATATTATTAAATTACAAATGTGTATCTATCATGATATAGAAAAGGAACTACTATAGAACTAGACATATCAAGAAGTCTAAGCCCTAATAGTTATGTGGAATCATGTGGGCATCTTGACAGAATGTCTGCCATCACATTATCTGATCCACGAATAGCTCGCACAGAGAAATGAAAAGGTTGAAGAGCAATTGCATATCGAGTAGACCTCGAGCTCTTCAAATTCTTACTCTGTATAGCAGTAAGAGCTTTTTGGTCGGTTTCTACTATGAAATGTGCGCCTAGAAGGAATCTCTGTAGTTTGAGGATCGACCAAACCATAGCTAATAGCTCACGGTCTAAAACCGAATAATTCCTTTCTGCCGCATTAAGTTTTCTGGAAATATACATTACAGGATGCAGAGTTCCAGAGTACTCTTGCATTAGTGCCGCTCCAATCCCAGTGGATGAAGCGTCACTACGAAGAACGAATGTCTTATCTTTAGTGGGTAGCACTAAAATAGGTGGTGTTGAAAACAGTGTTTTAATCTTATCCAGAGAGCATTGGCATTCCTGAGACCAGTGGACCACATTAGGCGAACCTTTCTTTAGAAGTGTTGAGAGAGGTGCCATGATAGAGGATAGATTCTGAATGAATCTGCCATAAAATTGAATAAGACCTAACAGACTTCTCACCTGTTTTTTAGTCTTAGGATTGAGATGTTAAGTATCTTACTAGTATTATGGTCCTCTGTCTTTAGGAAACCATGACCAACTCGGTGGCCTAGGAAAGAAATTTCGCTAAAAACCAATATAGGCTTTAGAGGGTTTCGCTGTCAGGTTGTGCTCACGCAAAGTAGACAGCAATTCATCTAACCCTGAATAGTGATCTTCCCAAGTATCGCTGAAAAGACAGATGTCGTCTAGATATGCAATGACATCTGACCGATAAGATAGGATTCGGCGCATCATGCGTACGAATGTAGCTGGTGCGTTCATAAGACCGAAAGGCATAAAAGTCCTTGGGAACAAACCTCTAGGTGTTGAAAGAGCCGTGAGAGGTTTGGCGCGTTCAGATAAAGGAACTTGCCAATATCCTTTAGACAAATCAAGTTTAGTGAAAAAATGAGATTTGGAGAGTCGAGTAAGTAGCTCTTCCAGTAAAGGCATAGGTTCGGCATCGAACTTCGTTACTTGATTCAATTTTCGATAGTCAACGCAAAGACGTATGTTATTGTCTTTTTTACGCACAATAACCATCGGCGAAGAATATGCAGAGGTGGATGGTTCGATTATTTTCAAATCTATCATCTCATCCAACTCTTTCTCGACCTGTGCTTGAAAATGTATAGGTATAGGATAAGGTCTAACCCTAATAGGAGTATGGTCAGTTAGAACAATGTCATGTTCAATGACATGCGTTTGTCCAGGGATGTCAGTGAGTACATCCTGAAATGTTTGCAACATAGTTGAAACTTGTCGCTGTTCTCCTAGAGACAAATCAGGAGAGACAGTAACGTTCTTCCATGATTCACTGGAATGAAGTGGGATCATTGGAAGAGGAAGATTTACATCTGAAAAACTTGTTTCCTCATCCTGTATCACGGACAGTGATGAGTAATGACCATGTTGTACTGGAGAATTGTCCGTTGCTTGGAAAATGGGTTGCAAATAATCCGGACGTTCATGGAATTCAGTAAGCATATTGATGTGGAAGGTTTTATGCTTCCCATCAATATCGACAATATAGTCGACATCGGAAATTTTCGATATTATATCGTACGGACCTTTCCAAGAAATAAGTAATCTGTTTTCCCTACAAGGTAGTAATACAAATGCTTTGTCACCAGGACAAAGTTGTCGTAAGCATCTCTTCTTATTGGCAAATTGCCTTGCCTTCTGTTTCGCAAATTCAGAAGAAGAAGTTGCTAATTTGCATGCTTCGATAATTTTTTGTCTCAACGCGATGACATATTCGTAGGATGACTTTGTGTCATCGTCAATATTGTCAGATGTAATGAGATCGTGAAGCAACGACATAGGGCCACGCGGACGCGCGCCAAAGACGAGTTCAAAGGGAGAAAATCCTGTATGTTCATTGGGTACCTCTCTGTAAGCGAAGAGGGCCGCAGGTAAAACTCTGTCCCAGTCTTGAGGATGATCCTCAGTTATCTTCCCCAGTAAGTTTTTAAGTGTTCTATTAAGGCGTTCGACCATACCATTAGACATTGGATGGTAGATACCACTTAAAGATCTATCTATCTGCAGAGTAGACATTACTTGAGACATGGTATCTGATATTAGTTGGGTGCCATGGTCTGACAATATCTCTCCGGGGAACCCCAGACGAGAAAATATAAGACAAAGAGCATCTGCAATATCAGCAGTAGTAATGCTCTTCAGAGGAATAGCCTCTGGCCAACGTGTGCACATATCAACACACGTCAAGATAAACTGATGTCCTCTGGCAGACTTGATCTTAAATGGACCAATAATGTCTATGGCCATTTTTTGAAACGGCCGAATAGGAATGTCCGCCGCCTGAATGGCCTCTCTATTGGAATCCTATTTTTCTTCAGTCCTGGCTTGTCTGACAATGTCGTTTTGACTCAATGGTACACAGTGCTGGCGTCTAAAATTGAGCTACATTATAAGGGAATTTTCGCCCACGCTCCCATCATCCTACTCAGATGAAAGTCTCCAATCAGAAATAGTTCATTTTAATATATTTCATCTAGACCAAACGTATTCGAATGTCTGACTTTAGAATAGGTCTTCTCCCCAGCCCTTCTCATGAAAATTCTGCCTAACAACATGCGGTTTGAAAATCCTCCCATATAAGGTATGAACGCTACCGGTGGTTTTTATTAATCATGTGTTTAACTCATGATATAACCTCAGCTTAAAATTGTTATCACGAAAGTGGGCAAACACTAAGTCCATCTCTGGAAGTAGTACATAATCTTCATGCCACACCTCAGGTAATCTGCCGTGTGTTTTACATACTCGTGTTGGAACGTTCGCAGTTTTATCTCCCGATATACATGAAACTGACCATCCTGACTTCAGGCAAATATTGCCCCGTCAGCGCCTACTTTAACAAAGGTTGTTCAATTAACTTGTCTCGCAGCTTCAGACCAGATACTGATAACCGTACACAAACTCTCCCTCTGCACAGATGGGAGCCAATGTTTATCAACACAGATCAGCGATTAAGATTACAACACGACACCTGAGTCTTTGCGTGCAAATTATAAGAGAAGCTACGGGTAAAGAAAAAAATAAGGGGAAGAGCACAGGAAAGAAGACAAGCAAAACATATTCAACGTCAATGGCTGCTATCTAATGATTTAACACAGAGGCGTACTAAGGGGGGTGCGAGGGGGCGGTCCGCCCCGGGTGACAGCCAGGACAGGGGTGCCATCGGACACTATTAAGATAGTATTTACTGTTAAAAACGTACTTGCGCGTGTGTTTCTTTATAGGGGCAGGGGGTGTCGAAGGTAGGACCTCCCCGGGTGTCAAGTACTTTAGGGACGCCTCTGACATTCTTTTAATTAAAGTTTAACTGAATGATTATTGTGATAAAAGACGTAATGACACTCACCGAGACTTAATCTTTTATTTGTTGAATTTAATTGTACTAACAAAAACGTCACTGTTGTAATAAATGTGTACAATATTTGTAAATGTTATTCAGAACTTAAAATAATTTAAAACATTATTTTATTGCTTGTGTGTAGACAATATCTGACTTGAGGGAAATTTGGTTTCTAAAGTTCTTGAGATTGGCTGGCAGTGATCCTAAAAAAAAAGATACAGAAAATCAGGAGTTGTACAGGGAATACACAAAGCAGATTAAAAAACGAGTCAGACAAGACAAACAACAATACATAAACGACACCTGCCGGAAGATAGAGGAAATGCACGAACAGGGATTGAGTAAGAATAGGTTTTCTGAAGTAAGAACATTGAAGAACAGCAACTTTAAATCATCACCTCATGCAATAAACGACAAGAAAGGCGACACTCTAACAGAACGTAAAGATATTATGAACAGATGGAAGGAGTACTGTCATGAAATGTATACGGAAATAAACAAAGCGGCAGATAACAACGTCATGAATGAAGTGGAACGTGAACCAGAACCTAGCATAGAGGAAATCCGAAACGCAATCAAACACTTAAAAAGTGGAAAATCTCCTGGTTGTGATGAAATAACAGCTGAAATGATACAGGCAGGAGGAGAAGGCAGCGCTCGTATATACCAAGCATTATGCTGCAAGATCTGGCAAGCGGAATTTGGCCCAAGGAATGGAAAAGATCAATTTACATACCCTTGCCAAAAAAAGGGCAACCTGAAACTGTGCACAAACTACAGAACTATAGCTCTTATAAGCCATGCCAGCAAAATACTATTACAAATCGTAATGAAAAGGATGCAACAAAAGCTAGAAACAGAAATAAACGAAGTACAGGCGGGTTTTCGACCAGGTAGAGGCACTAGAGATCATATATTCAACATGAGGATCATCATAGAAAAGTGTAGAGAATTCAACGTTGACCTACATACTTGTTTCATTGACTATACCAAAGCTTTTGACTGTGTACAACATCAGCAGTTATGGGCTATTATGAAAAATATGGGATTTCCAAACCACCTTACACAACTCATCGCACTGCTGTACCAAGAACAACAGGCAGCCGTAAGAATAGAGGGGGCAACATCAGAATGGTTTGATGTACAGAAAGGAGTAAGACAAGGCTGTACCCTTTCCCCTTACCTGTTTAACATTTATGCCGAGAATATCATGAGAAACGTAAGAGATGACCAAGAACACACAGAGTTTGACTCATTTAACATCGGCGGGTACCAGATCCCAGAAATCAGATATGCTGACGACACAGTCCTCCTATCGACCAACCCAGAAGGACTTGAACAATTAATTCTGTCCACCAAAAAACACAGCGAGGCCCAGAATCTATACCTAAACGCCAAGAAGACCAAAGTATTGACAACAGACAAAGTAAAGACCAAACCAGAAATTGAAATTGATAACGAAGAACTGGAAAGTGTTAATGAATTCGAATACTTAGGATCAATCATCAACAGCTCTGGCGACTGTGCAGTAGAAATTAAAAGAAGACTTGCAATTGCTTCACATAAACTAATACAGATGAAAAACCTATGGCAAGGCACAAGCAAAGAAACAAAGTTACAACTGATCAGAGCATGTATATTCCGAGTAGCAAAATACGGCTGCGAGACTTGGACACTCAATAAAACAGTTGCAAAAAAGATTACATCATTCGAAATGAAATGCTACAGAAGGATGTTGAGAATACCCTGGACAGAAAAAAAAGACTAACAGAGAAGTACTGCACTCACTAAACATACAGGAACATTGGCTTTTAAATACCATCGCAATACGGAAGCTGACATTTTTCGGTCATATAAAAAGACATAATAGTCTGGAAAAAATAGTGATGGAAGGCATGGTCCCTGGAAAAATGAGAAGGGGTCAATCTAGACGACGGTCGACCCAGGACATCACAGAGAGTCTGAACTTGTCTTTGGCTGATGCAGGTCGACTTGCCCAGAAACGTGATGCATTCAGAGCAGCTGTAATGGAGACAACGTTCTGGAAAGAATACGTCACATGGTGATGAAGATCCTAAAATTTGCTTAAGAATTTCTTCAGCCATCTACAGCTACTGTAATAGAAGCTGACAACTCTTAAATCTTAGTAGTCATATCCATTCTTGAGTCTGTTTAACGAGCCATTTCTTTTTGGGGTCCTCCGGATAGGATCATATAACTTTCATTAATTCTCTTTTTGAAAGTTAAAAGATAGCCATATCTTTTAAAACCTCTCTATATTTACACTTATCTGTCATACCATCTCATCACATTAAGTGCCAGGTTGGTCGATCATTCATTTACGTCTCAGCTCATTACGGAACATGGAGTCACTATTGGTACATGAATCCTACATCAAAGCAACGATGTTCTTTTACAGTGGTGGATTTTGTAGCAATTTCTTTGATGTGATGAGGTCGCCTGTTTCATGCTCAAGTGTAGTACTTTATAATTAAACCATCAATATAAATTACTTAGTAGCTCTACCCTCGTATTTCACGTTATGCTTTGATACATGTCCTGAAGTGAAAGAACTGTCTCAAATATGGTAAAGCACTTTGTATATCGTATTAATCTCAGACCTGTTATATTAAAGATCACATGGTACATCGTATTAACCTTTGTCCTGTTATATAAAGAAACACTGCGTTCAAAGTATTAATCTCAGCCCTGATAAATTGAGAAACACTGCGTACAAAGTATTAATCTCAGCCCTGATATATTAAGAAACACTGCATACATAGTATTAGTCTCAGCCCTGATATATTACGAAGCATTTTGTACACCGTAATTTTATTAACCCTTCTAATATGAAGCGCAATGATCATCGTATTAATCTCAGTCCTGATGTACGTGCAGCACTGAGTACACCACATTAATCTCAGCCTTGATGTATGTGCAACACTGTGTATATCATATTAATCTCAGCCTTGATGTAATGTGCAGTACTGTCTACATTGTAATTATCCCAGCACTGGAGTTTTATGAAGTACTGTGTATATCGTATTAATCTCAGCCGTGATAAACGATGAATGGCGGTACTCCTGGTATTAATACTAGCCCTGGTACATCACGAATACATCAGATTTTATTTTAAAATTAACAATATCAAAACATTTTAACAAGTTTTGTCATAGTGTACAGGTGCAATAACACCCATCAAGAGGAGAGCTAGTTTTGTTGGGCAAAGCTCATTATTTGCTTTCATTGAAAATATGTCAATATGGCCATCAAGGAAATGGTTCTAGATTATGTAGTTCATGAATGGAGCACATCTTTTTCGTTATCACTTGTCTCTTCACTCCCTAGGAGCATGGGCCTACTGTGATGGTATTGCCTCCCCCGCTTTTTAGTAGTGGTCCAACAGTGGCCAAAACTCAAGAGTATCTAATATGGACTTCAAAGGTGTCTACATTCGCACAAGATTGCTCTTGGCAGAGATGTAGATAGAAGGGTGTTATGAGTAAAGTTCATAACATGTGTCGATATCAAATACAGTTCGACATCCTAGTTGATTTGTTTATGAGTACGTTGCCCTGGTTTCAGGAAGTGACGTCATTACGTTTGCTGACCACCTTTGCAGACGTGAGTTTTGCCGGCTGTTAACTAAAGCGTGCCTTGGCATTCATTCCGTGTGTGGCGTTTCAAAGTGTTGGACGCATGTGTATTATACTCCTGAGAATTATGGTGTTTTACTAGATCTTGAATATGTTGTACCATCACTAGCTTACCCATACACCTCCGTGTGGTAAGACTAGTTTCTTTATGAAAGAGATGAAGATGATCCTTGTAGTACGTGAGTGACATAATTAATATAATAAAAACTGTGTGGAAAATGTCTTCGACATTGTTCTAAGTACAAGACTGTACAGAGACGCTAGAGACCGTCTTCTTAATGCCATTACTGCATGACCATATTCTCAATATTATTAATTGGAGCTTTCAAGATGTTTAATAAACTGTTTTGGGAATCGTCCAACCTGGCATTGGAGTGTCATTTATGCTTTTGAAGAATACGGCTCTTCGAGCGGGTGATAACGGTACATACCCTTAACTGTGTGATTCTTATGTAAAAGAAGAATCATCGCCACACCAAATATCATACATACAAGCCCACGAATCCAAAAAGAAGAGGAGAACCCGTATCAATGGGGGCCAAAGCCAATGGATTGTGAGTATCCAGTTGAAAGAAAGAATAATTTCAAGTCGGCAGTTTTTCCAGTACATGTAATTTCCAAGATGGCGACCTGCATCGTCTGCCGAGCGATATGAAGAAAGAAAGGAACTTTTTTGTCAAATTATTATCAACTACAAGTCAAAGTTTAAGTTATTATCAGGAAAAGACTGTTCCTGCACTACGTATAAGTTTCTGTTACAAGTTTTATGCCGGAGATGGCGAATTTTTACTAAGATGTTAGACCAAGGCGGTGTCCCTTTGAAGTCAGCTGTGATGATTGCTAGGCCTAACCTTAGTCTATGCTGAAAGTTTTCAACGTTCCTTGCTTGGAGTGAAGTGAAATCCAGGAGGAAACTTCTTTACTGCCATAACAGATAAGTAGATTTATGGTCACATACAGCTTGTGTTGCTGATGAAAACAGTTTGCCAGAGTTTTTTTTACCTTAAATGTTTTTTTGTGTCTACATATCCTGTGATTAGCGGGAGGTTGGTTTGGGACTTGTGAATTTTTTACTCAATACCTCAATATGTATGTTCGAGAAAAATTCATAAGCGTTCTTTAGTTTTATGCATCTGTTTGGTTCAAATTGAGGGGCCGGCGAACATTGCTGTGTGGTACTGCCTCAATTGAATTAACCAGGTCCATTTTTTGTCTAGTTGTGCAGTATTGTTGATTGGCAAGTTTGTTTTTGTAGTCAAGTTAATTATAATTTATTCAGTTTTTTCTACATTATTGTTTGTGAAATTGTTGGTCTAATCTTGCTATTCTTCATTTATTAGATGTCATACATGTTGTAAACTCGTGATTGTCTTGTCACATGTGTGATAGAGCTACATTTTGTTAATTTGTTCTAATATTCAAACAGTTCTGCCTTTTTCTGTATTAGCATTTACTTCATTTAGCTCTTGTCACTGTCTCCAGTCACCTTGTTCTTAGCTATTGTCCTTTATTGCTCCATACTATAACATCTATAATATATGTCGCTGCATAAAAAGGTTGATTTGAGAGTGCTGGAATAAGTATTGAATATATATTGCTGACATATTCATATATAAAAGTTACATTATTGTTTTACTATTGGAAAGCACAATAAGTGTAAATCATGGCTACCTTAGAGTATTTCATAAAAGTTGGAAAAGAATTTGGTAAGGAAGGGGAAACCTTATTATCATATGCATCCACTGAGTATGAAAAAGAATTTAAAAGGTTGGAAGCCAGTGAACTCAGGGAGCAAAGAAAATTGGAGAGAGATGAGAAGAAAGCAGCTGAAGAATTGCAATTGGCTAAAAAAAAGAAGAGCTGAGGAATTAGCTGAAAAAGGAGACTAGATGAAATGGCTCTTGAGGAAAGAAGAAGAGCAGAAGAAATGGCTCTTGAAAAGGAGAAATTAAAAGCTCAACAAGCTCAGGCTGAGATTAGAGCTCAACAAGAACTCAGATTGGCGGAGATGGGAGACATTAAGATTACAACAACCACGGGTTAATCCTATGAATGGTGAGGTTAGAAATAAAGATCATTCTACTAATTTTAAGATCAATCTGTCAAAATTTAACTCAGCCATAGACGATATTTCGTGCTTCCTCAATAGGTACGAGACCGATTGTCAGGAATTTAATATTGATAAAGCTACCTGGTCTAGTAGGCTCATGAACTTATTAGTGGGTGAAGCATACACTGCAGTCTGTACTATGGATGATCAGTCTAGAAAAGACTGAGGCTGGAAAAAACTTGCTACTTAAGAAGTATCAATTGGATGAAGATGGCTATCGTTTAAAATTTAAGTCATTATTGCCAGATTCAGCAAAAGATTTTACTGAATTTATTTCATCAGTTAAGCTATACTTCTCTAGATGGGTTGACTTATCCAAAATTGAAAAAAAACTTTTGAAGGACTATCTGATCTGATTTTGAGAGACAAGGTATTGTCTTCTATTAGTGGGAAATTTTTGTCATTTTTGCAAGAGAGGAAACCAGAGAATTTAGCTAAACTTGAAACTCTAGGTAGACAATATCAAGTAGCACATCCAAACAGAAACCTTGGTAGGAATAACATTAAGGATTCCTTGCCAGTATCATCTGCTAGGACTGTAAATTATAATAGACCTAGGCAGAGATCTAATAGCATTGACAACAACTATAGAGTCAATCAGAATCATAACTATGGCAATAACAGAGGCAGGTATAATTTTAACAAAAAATTCCAACAGCCTCAAAGAAATTATAACTCCTATGTTGATGGATATTACAATCCACAGTCATCATTCAAGCCTAATGATTTTCAAAATAGAGGAGGATAAAATGCCAGATCAGGCAGAGGACAAAGGTCATTTCATAGAAACAATGACGGTTCTTGTAATAATAGAAGTTCTCAACAGAACAATAATTTCAGACAGTCAAGGAACCCTGAACGTTCAAATGCTGTCGTACATAATGGTGACAATAATCCAGTTCAGAATAATAATGGTTTAGAACATGCAAATTCATGTAGTGTTGATCTATCCAACAGTGCTAATTGTACTGAATGTAATTCTTTATTTAAGCCACAGGGAGTTCCAAGACTTTTATGTGGACATCCATTACCAGTCATGTCTTCATATGATGGAATAGGTTCACTGGTGCTTAATAAGCGTTTTGTAAATAACAAGCTAGTGTCACTTTTGAGGGACACAGGTTGTTCCACCATTGGAATTCGTAGGTCGTCGGTGGATCAGCCAGATTATACAGGAAGAGAGGTGAAGTGTATTATATTTGGAGGCACAGTGGAATACTATCCAACTGCGGAAGTATTTTTGGATACCCCATACTTTACAGGAAGAACTTTTGTGTGCCTGTTGAATAGTCCCATCGCAGGAATTATTTTAGGAAATATTCCTTGCATTCGTGAATGTACAAAGGATGATATTGAAAAATGTGAACAACAGCATCTCATATATGCAAATGCTGTTACAACCAGAGCTCAGGCTCGTGCTGAATTGGATAGGCATATCCAAAGTCATAATATAATAGATGAGGCGATGAATGATGCAAATAACACTGAAGAAGAAATGGATATTGAAGAGTATAATAATGATAATGAAAATAATGATAATGATCAAAACAATGATGATCAGGTAAATAATAATGAAAAAGAGGAAAGTGATGATAATTTCCATGTGGAACTTATTGATAAAGAGTCTTTTATTCGAAGACAAAATGACGATGTTTCCTTGAGGAAATTTTTTCAGGTGGTGAAATCAGATGATGTGATGGTTGATAATAATGCAAAACACTGGTTTACGTTAAAAAATGGTATTTTGGTTAGGAATTTTCAAGATTCTACCTCTTTAAAAAAACAGATTATGGTACCAGCTTGTTTTCGACCATTTGTTTTACGACATGCCACGACATTGATTGCGCGGGTCATTTGGGTATTGCAAGGACAAAACAAAGGGTTTTGTCACTTTTTTTGGCCTCGGGTGACAAAAGATATTAAATCTTTTTGTCGCAAATGCACAGTGTGCCAAGGTATGTCAACAAAAAAGCCTAAACATGATGCTCCGATTCACGCAGCTGATATTTCTTTGCGTCCATTTGCCAAGATGGCTATTAACCTTATCGGTCCATTAAAGATAACATCAGCTAGAGGGCATAAATACGTGCTCACGTGCATTGATATGTGCACACGCTGGCCAGATGCAATACCCCTGAAAATGATTACATCTGTTGACATTGCGGATGCCCTATTTTTAATTTTCATCAGATTGGGTTTTCCCGAAAACATACTATCTGATCGGGGATCTCAGTTGGTCTCAGACGCTATGAAAGAGGTTATGAAAATGTTCGGTATTGAACGATCGCTTAGCTCAATCTATCAAGCTCAATCAAATGGAAAAATTGAAAGATTAATTAGGAGTTTATAGCAGATGTTGGGTAAAGTTACCATCAATTATCCACAGAATTGGGACAGAGTGTTATCCTCGATTTTATTCGATTACAGAGAAATTCCCAACAAACACACCGGGTTCGTTCCATTTGAATAGGTTTTTGGTGTGAAACCTCGTGGACCTATGTCAATTTTAAAACAATTGTTGGTTGGGGTATGAATCAAGAGGTTCAAACCTCGTACTAATATGTTGTCAATTTGAGAAAAAAGATTACTGACGCATGCCAAATAGCATTGGAGTCGTCAGAAAAGGCAAAGTTAAAGGCTCGGTTGTTTGCCAACTAAAACATTAAACTACGCCAATTGTGGCCGGGTGATGAGGCCTATGTATTATTACCAAATAAAGACAACAAACTACGTGTGTCATGGAGAGGACCTTATAAGATTATTGATAAATTGTCAGATGTTGACTATATTTTATCTATTAATGGGAAGGAAAAAACTTGTCATATTAATATGTTACAACAATTTCATACACGTCCTCCACATCTTAAACCAGTCTTTGAAGCTATTGACGAATCTGTTGATCGTCGTTCTTCTTTAGCGGTTATACAAGAGGAAGGGTCTGACTTATGTGATGGTACTGAACCACTTTTATCATTACCAAGCGTACATCTTTTAGCTACTGAGAGTTGGAAGGATGTTTCTATTGCACCAACTCTTGCTTCTCATCAGAAGGAGCAAATGTCTCAGTTACTACTATCTTTTTCTGATGTGCTCACGGATGTTCCGAGGCATACATATATCATTCACCACGATATCGTACTTACAGATTTGCAACCTATCAAGTTAAAACCTTATCTTATACCTATTTACTTACAATCACAGGTTCAGGAAGAAATAAAAGAAATGATCAAATTAAATATTGTGACCGCGCTTGTGTTTCTTCTAATATATCTTAACTAGGTGACTGTGGCAGGCCTAGTTTATTTAATTTATGAGGTCAGATTTCTTTCCTTGACCTATCTTCCAAGAAAAACTATCTCTTTGACTGGCCTTTTGTTCCGCCAGAGATGGTGATTCCTGGATGAGATAAGGTTCGTCTTTTCTTCAACCCAGACCACGTTCTTCTCTCCTAGGTGTTGTACAGCGACTGATGCGTATAGGGTGTTCTATTATTTCTATCTCTCCTATTACTCACTTCTAATAACTCTCCATTTCTTAATCTCTTCACACATCAAAGCAACCGGAGTGTTGTGATTCAATATCAAAAACAACTTTTATTTACATAAGTTAATCCATGATCATCCAACATAATTCATCAGATACAGTTCTCAATTACAATGTCCTCAAGTCTTCCACTTGATTCAATCAAATATCTCAAAGCATAGTTATATTGTTTCTCCTGTAGCCTCTGGCATATTTCGTTATATACCTAGCCTACTAAAGTTCCTTCTCAGGTTCTACTATTTTTCTCATATTTTCTACAACAGTTCTTCTAAATCCTTGGAGTATTGTTCTCACCAAATCTCAATCTAGTTAGGTTTAACTCCTTTAAATGCAGCATATGAGATTCAATAGCTACCCCTGAAATAATCAAACAATGTCTACTATTCATATAGCATCCACCATACTTTCTCTGACATGAGAGAGCGCAGAATAAACTCTGTAGGGGTTAAAGCACTTCCAGTTTTTACTTATTACTATTGCCGTAGACTATGATTCACTTTCATAGACCTGACAGCTAATCCTGAATACAAGTTATCCACTCTGTATTTGGTTGAAGGTTCAACTTCTGTATTCATTCTATTCATACTGCTCTCTTAAACCTTTGCAGCATTATCTTCCTGCAGTTTCTTGGCTGTAATTCTGAAAACATTTTCTTCTAACTAATGAGATGCCTGTAAAAATTCATCTTCTTTAATTCACACATAAAGTTCTATAATGTCAGGTACAGCTGTGTTGTTATCCTCATACTTACTCTTTAATGAGAGAGCGCATGAGTTGTTTTATAAATGTCAGTGGTGTAAACCCTTTGCTCATATTTCTTGTTTACAGATAATGTCTCTTCTACTTTGCATGGCAGCTCATCCTGGCTATCTTATAATGAAAGTTATCCACTTTCTAAGCTTTAATTGCGCCTTTGCTTCAACTTTCTCTTCTGTTACCCGCTCCCTTAATTGTGAGCGTCTTTATCTCCTGACAACATGTGTACTGTAGTTCTGAAACCATAATATCTCTCTCTGCAAATAGTCTAAGCATAAGTAGAGTCAAAAGGGCTTCTTACCGTACTATACAGAAGTCCGATACTTATCACTGACTTACTATCACCCCTATAAGCTAATCCTAGGTTTAGCAGCACAAATTATCAATCAATTCTAAGTGTTCTCCTGAATTCCTATCACTATGATTCTAAAGCTATTTCTATAGGTTTCTGGATACGAACAACTGTCGCCCACAAGTTCGTTTCTGGAGTCCAGTTCGGCACTTCTTGCTTCCGCAAAGTTTCTGATGGGACTCTGTAAACATGACCGCTCAGTAGCGCGTCAATATCTGGACTGCTCTCCTTTTGCCCTTCAATTCGTCAACCCGTCCTCCACTTCTTTGTTTTCCAATCCATGCGATTGGTCCATAGTTTTACTCACTCACCTAACGCCACCTACACGCTTAATTCTATGCTGTCAACTCCGTGAACTGTGCTTCATAACTGTTTATTTCTAGTCACTATTTTCACGTGCATTTATTCTGCTCTCCGTTCTCTTAACTCACTAAACCTGTAAAGGGCGTTAATATTCATAGTTATTCCCCTTAGTGAATTTTTACCTTAGTTTCATTAATCCTTTTATATCTTTACTAAAACTAATCTGATATGCAAATTTAATAAACTCTAATGATGTATACTTAGATTACCTTAAAGTCTAAAAAGGTTCCCTCCCTTACAAAAAACACTACATTTTCATTCTTTTATCTCCCATGTTAAGAAAGAATAGCCTATCACTTAAATTATTCTGATTTTCTAACCCATTTTTTATATACTCTTTCATCTTGTTAACACCAAATAACTGTTCGACTGACTTAAACCTACAGTGTATTTTACACTGCACAACCACACGGTGACATATACGTCCCGGGGCCGTTCAAATGTATCCCGCAGGGAGACATTTGCATTCCATCAAAAAAATCTATTATCAATGTATCCCACTAACATCTCTAATACTATTACCATAGACGACTCAAAATTACAAACAAATTAAATCGTAATAGTGAGACTATGTTATAAACCTAATATCAATGCTACAACTAGAGCATCTCATTAATTACAACTTCAACATAAAATATCATTACATAAATATATAAAAGGCATAAATGAACATTGTATTTACCTAATATACATTACTCGACATGGTCACTGCCTCTGGAAACAGAGGTTTGTCAGTACCTTTATATGAATTGACATATCTGCTGTCAATGTAATTTATCCATTATACGAACCAGATAAGCGGAACTAACTAATTAGTGGTACATAAGTAAATATCCCAATGTGATAGTGAAAGATATGTCACTATGTCAGAGTCGATGTGCCCGACTGATTCTAACCTTTGGTGTATCAATCAAATCCTTATCTCTGTCTAAAGCTATATATACATGCAGTAGTATGTCAGGGTAACAAAATATCTAACCTTAGAATATAGAAGTAATGTAGTCATGACCCTACAATTGTCATTACCATCATCTCTCAAGCAAGTAGTACCCAATAATGCAACCAAGTTTTATCCCTTGTATCTCTATATAACCAGTGCCATTAAAAAATATATAGGGACGTTCATCCTCAGTGTAATATTTGCGTATGTCCATGAGTAAGACTCTATATGACTAAGTCTGGATCATTTCTCATCTCCTTTCTCTATATTTTTTTTCTTCTCTGTTCCTGAACACCTCTATGCCTGAGATAGGTACCTTATACCAATTATCATGCACTTAAGGTACTATACATATTTTAACCAATGTCAGTGTTGATCATGTAGTATGCCATATCTTGTACCTTGGGAAGAAGTCTATTAAGTTTCCCAAGACTATGTGTAGTTATTGTAGTTTGTCACACTCTTAAGATTATATATGTCTATTCTAGCATCTCATTAACATCGTATTGGAAAACAAGTAAACATTGTACTATATACTTCTGAAACATTATAATTATACATTCTATTTATATAATATACAGGGGCGACATGGTACTGCCTCTGGAAACAGAGGTTTGTCAGTCCTTAATATGTCTATAGTATCTGCCGTCAATGTCAGTATTCATTGCAACGGTCAGATAGGCAGAGTAGTAGAAATATAATATATAGTGTCACCAAGCATGCACTAAACTAAACATCCCCAAAGTGACAGCAAGAAATATGTGTTACTACGTCAGGATGTGATGTGCTCGGCTGATGCTAGCCTTTGATGCATCAGTCGAATTACCAGTCATGTATGCAACTAATCACGCGAAATCGTACCATCTGTCTTGGGGCAATAGCGAAAGACTTATGTCGCTATGTCAGAACATGAAGTGCTCGGCTGATGCTAGCCTTTGATGCATCCGTCGAATCATTAACTTCGTCTGAAATATGCACTGTACCCCAGTATGTATGACTTAACCAAAATGTTCAGGCCTATTATGTTTCAAACCCATGTGGAGATGACTAAGTAAGGGTCATCTCTATTGTATATTAACTATACAGTGGCTATGGTATCCACTTTGCAACATCTCATCTCTAAGTCGCCTGTCTAATAATGCAACCTTAAGTAAGAACCATTTTTATCCACCATATAATGTGCTCATCTCCAACTGTGAAGTAGGCTTCTCTTATGACATAACTTGGCTTGGACTGTGACTTTTTTTTTTTCGTGTTGCCATCTATGCCTGGCGGTGGAGAAGGTATACCTCTGAAAAACATGGACATTATAAGTTAACATGAAAACTTCAACCTAAGTCTTGATAAGTCTCATCTTGTGAAGAAGCTTGTTATTGTCTCTCTAGAAATCTGTATCTTTTTGAAATATTGTTCAATTGTTTTATGAAATAATTCATTGTTTAATCTAACTTCTCAGTTACGTTGGTCTCTTGTATAAACTATTTCACTATCAGTCTGCATATCGTGAGAGTACAGTAGTTATCACTCATGTATATGTGATCAAAGTCTTATCACTACATATAATGTTTCCTGTTTATGTGATGAATGTGCTTTCATAAGTTAATGCACTACACAGTTAAGTTTCTTTGCAAAGTTCTACACTTCTGTTCACAAGGCTAGTGTGTAGTGTAAAAGTGTAAGTGTATTTCGAACTATCACTAACCACTATGTTGAGCACTAATAGATCTGATTAGCTAACTAATCGTTGGGTACCGTTGATTTGGGGTACCTTGATTAAGCACTATAGCTGGGGAAGTGCTGTGAATTAGTACTGTTTGCTGGGGAAGTACTTTACGGCGATTACACTGATTGTATGAATTTGGAGATCTCATTTGTAAACTCCAACAGTGTAAATTTCTCCACTGTAGAGACGACTGTCGTACTGATGAAATTGGTATCAGTTGTGATGTTATTTATAGTCGCTCTGCAGGAGGATGAGGACGAATGAATTAATATGTAGTTGTTGTCAGTATGACAATAGCTTGTTTACTTGATGGTGTTTTCTTCTGGAAGTGGGTCGTTCATATAATTGATGTCGTTTTCTTCCTTTTCTGTTGTCAAGTTCTGATTGCAAAGGTGCTACAGTCATATCAGCAATAATCTGGTAAATGTTTGTATGCTGTGCTGTAGGGTTTCACTTCTGACAAGTTTTGTTATGTTTCAGTGCTCGTAAGGTATCTGATCTGATCTTCTTCCCAACCGCAATGTCTTTGCTAGTGGTTGTCGTTGTGGCTGGTAGTTGTTGGTCTAAGTTTCCTTCTGTAAGGCTCCGTTTCTGCAACTTGTTTCTTCTCATCGCTTGTAGATGTCTGTTGTTCATCTTGATACATCTGAGCTTGCCTGGTATCTCTTCTGTCATCACATGCTCGCTTCACATGATCACTGGGGATGCGACAGGTGTTACAGGGAATATGTTGGGCTTGACGCAGGGATAGGGAAAAGATGGTTGTGACCATGTGATAACATTGCAAACATTGATGCGTTGTCTCTGTGTAGTGTGGCTAGGCTGGTGGTTGTTGTTGACTGATGTTCTCTTCTGTAAGGCTTCGTCTCTGCTGGTTTACGTTACATCCCGCTGCTTGTAGCCGTCTCTCGTCTTCAATAGTCCCGACTGTAGTGTGCATGCTTGGGGTTGTTGTGGCTTGTAGTTGTTAGTCTATAGTTGCTGTCTTCTTATGTGGCTTCTCAAGAAAAAATCTCATTTTCGTCTATCTGCCGTCGTCACCACGACTTACTATTTCCGTCGTCACCACGACTTACTATTTCCGTCGTCACCACGACTTACTATTTCCGTCGTCACCACGACTTTTCATCAAAAATTTTCTCGCCGTAATATCTCGGCCTCAAATGTATGTCTTACATCTCTATTACTCATCTCCCCTACTGCAGTACCCTATTAGTCAGGTGTACTCAGTCCTCTCTTGTGTGCGGTATAGACCAATTATACTTAGGCTTCTCAAGACTAAGTTGCCGCCGCCATATTGTTTATGTATGCTATGCCTCTCTTTCATAGCTTCCTGCTACTATCTCCCTTTCTCCTTACTTCATCTCCAAAAATTTCATAATGATGGCCTCTCTACTTTTAAGCGCCTCTATTGTCTCTTTACTTTTAAGCGCCTCCAACGCTATCAGTTTATCAATATCTTGAGTCTCCTCTACTCGTCTAACTGTGTCAACACTGTACTTCCTCTCTACCTCTGTATCTCGTATATCTCCCGAGTTTCTCTCACTCCTCTCCACTTCTTCCCTTCTCGCACTCCCTGAGTTCCTCTCAGGTTCTATGTCGCTACCGCGACCTCTAATTATACTCCTATTTCTCTCCTCCTTTCTACTACTAGATCGGTATCTCCCTCGATCCTTAGTAGTTCCTCTACTTCTACTACTGTTCCTATAAGCTTCTCGGCTCTTGGATCGGTAACCGCGTCGATCCGTATCTCTCCTATCATCACTTCTATTTCTCCGTATATCTAGTCCCTCTGGACTCTTGGATCGGTACTCTCGTCGATCCGTATCTCTTCTTCTACTATCATCTCTATGTGTTAGCCTATCTCGGCTCTTAGATCGGAAATCCTCTCGATCTGTATCTCTTCTATCTTTATACTCTTCTTGTATCTCATCAATCAGAAGCTGTATTCCTCTACGGCTTCACCAAAAAAAAATCTCATATTAACTTCTTCATGGCCTCTCTTCTTTGAAGCGCCTTTAACGTTATATGTTTATCAATATCTATATTTGCCTCTTCCTCTATTTCTCTTCTGCCTTAGCTGATGATTTATCTGCTCTGCCTTTTCTATAAACCTTTTCGTTTTTGCGTCTTCTAACATTTTCCTCAGAACCCTATCTACCTCAATTTTTGTTTGTGGAAAGTATGTCTGATACTTCTCTTCTAGCACTCTCCATAACATGGCTCCCGAGAAGTTAAAATCAGGCCGCTTTATGGTGGCTTCTATTACCTTCTGCACCTCTTCTATGTTTGGTTCATCCACTTTAATCGTTTTCTTAGTCATGCCATTCTTGTGCTGAAGTTCTTCTACAAGGTGTCTCTGTTTCTGAATTCTATTCCGATTTGCTTGCTCTACACTTCTGTCCCTCTGTTTCATGATTTCGTCATCTAACATTTTCGTTATAACCATATCTAATTCATTTCTTATCTCTAGAAACTGTGTCCGATACCTTTTTTCTAGCAATGTCCATACTGTTTTTCTTGACCCGTCAAACCCAGGCCGTGCTGTGATGACTTCTATTCTCTTCTTCAACTCTTCTATGTTTGGTTGTTTTGGAAAATAATATATACGGCCTTCTTCGTCCGTTGCATGATCAAGCTCTTCCGACAAATATCCTTCTGCCTCTTCCAGTTGCCAGTCTATTTCATCTTCATCTGACGATACAATGTCTGAGTAACTTGATGATGAGTCTGAGAAGTAGTTGCTATCCCTTATCTTGACATGCCAGTACTCAAGTTCCTCCAATACTCTCTCCACAAGTCTGCGAAGTTCATCTTGTCTTCCCGATAAGTCTGTATGAAACTCTCTCTCCAGACATGACCGTATATAATCTACTACTACTGTGTGAGAACTAACTCCCTCCAGTAGGTCTTTTATTGCTGTCTTTAACTCCTGTTCACTTGGATTAGGTACCTTGATAATTTTCTTCTTCTCCGGACCGCTGTTAACATGCTGTACTGTTCTTGTACATCTATAAGATGTGTCTATGTCTTGTACTTCTTGTGGACCTGTTTTGACAGAACTCTTTCCCACTGTTGTTCCCACATGCCTGCTAGATGCGTCAGCGTTAAGATCAACATCTGTTTGTGTTGCTGAACTTGCAACTCCATTCTCTGTTTGTATTGCTGAATCTGCAACTTTATTCTCTGTTTGTGTTGCTGAAACTGCAACTTTATTCTCTGTTTGTGTTGCTGAGTTCATCTGTGCTGCTGCTGTAATCTGCTTCAACTGCTCCTGATTCTTTTGTAGATTGGGGCTGTTGTCTCTTGAATATTCATTATCTAAGGAAACTTCGCTCAACTCTGGAACTGGTATGTGACTTTGCTCATTCAGGTCAGTTCTTTCTGGATTTTTGTATGTAAGAGCTTCTTGTTTCTCATCTTGCTCTTGATCTTGAATGTTAATTTGACTTGACTGTCCTTTCTGAAGAATTAATGTCTTTATGTCTTGTAGAACACCTATTCCTTTTGACACTAGACTGTTCAGCATATCATCAGCAGTTTCTAGTTCTGAAATATTAACAATTGCTTGATGGGCTTTTCTGCACTATTTATCTTTCTTACGTGCCTGTTTTTGACTCCATAGCATCGACAAGAATGTATCTGGCGTTATAGTTGTACTGTCATTCTTCACATCTTTTCCTTCCGGTGTCAGCTTTTCTGTATTATCGACCATTCTCAGCTCCTCAAATTCCCTATCAATAAATTCGCACGGTGCATCATAATAAGTGTCTTCTACTTCTGTTATATCACTATTTCTTTCTTCAGATGTCAGCTTCTCTAAGTTATCAACCATTTCAGTACTGTTCGAATCAGGTAAGTCATCTGTTTGTACTGCGACATTTGTAACTGGTCTTGACTTTATCCTGACTGGGATTCGACTCTTCTTAAACTTGCCATCCGTTTGTACTGCGACATTCTCTGTCTGAGGCTCTATTTTAGTAACTGGAGGTTCAGTTCGTTTTTTCAAGTTTAATCTTGGTCTTCCTTCTTTGACTTTGAATGGTTGTAGCTTGATTTCAACAATCTCCTTTATTTCAATCTTATAAACTTTTGCAACCAATCCATCGACGATTCTTATGCATGGGAAATCGATTGCATAATTTCTGCAACGCTTTAATTCCGAAGCAAAGTCTCTCAATGCTGTTCTTTTCTTTCTGTTTTGTATGGTTCTTGCACAACTCTCCATGTTTGAATGTCTCTTCAATTGAGCTATTTATTCTTCTCTTTCTATGATTCTTGTTCTGTTGGTATTCTCTTATATAGGCTGTTGCTGATGTTGTTATGTTTCCTCTGGAAATGGTGTAGCCATGTTGTCGCTTTAGGAGAGGTGGTCACGGCGCCAAATTAGTAATATGTGACCGTGCTTGTGTTTCTTCTAATATATCTTAACTAGGTGACTGTGGCAGGCCTAGTTTATTTAATTTATGAGGTCAGATTTCTTTCCTTGACCTATCTTCCAAGTAGAGCTATCTCTTTGACTGGCCTTTTGTTCCGCCAGAGATGGTGATTCCTGGATGAGATAAGGTTCGTCTTTTCTTCAACCCAGACCACGTTCTTCTCTCCTAGGTGTTGTACAGCGACTGATGCGTATAGGGTGTTCTATTATTTCTATCTCTCCTATTACTCACTTCTAATAACTCTCCATCCCTTAATCTCTTCACACATCAAAGCAACCGGAGTGTTGTGATTCAATATCAAAAACAACTTTTATTTACATAAGTTAATCCATGATCATCCAACATAATTCATCAGATACAGTTCTCAGTTACAATGTCCTCAAGTCTTCCACTTGATCCAATCAAATATCTCAAAGCATAGTTATATTGTTTCTCCTGTAGCCTCTGGCATATTTCGTTATATACCTAGCCTACTAAAGTTCCTTCTCAGGTTCTACTATTTTTCTCATATTTTCTACAACAGTTCTTCTAAATCCTTGGAGTATTGTTCTCACCAAATCTCAATCTAGTTAGGTTTAACTCCTTAAATGCAGCATATGAGATTCAATAGCTACCCCTGAAATAATCAAACAATGTCTACTATTCATATAGCATCCACCATACTTTCTCTGACATGAGAGAGCGCAGAATAAACTCTGTAGGGGTTAAAGCACTTCCAGTTTTTACTTATTACTATTGCCGTAGACTATGATTCACTTTCATAGACCTGACAGCTAATCCTGAATACAAGTTATCCACTCTGTATTTGGTTGAAGGTTCAACTTCTGTATTCATTCTATTCATACTGCTCTCTTAAACCTTTGCAGCATTATCTTCCTGCAGTTTCTTGGCTGTAATTCTGAAAACATTTTCTTCTAACTAATGAGATGCCTGTAAAAATTCATCTTCTTTAATTCACACATAAAGTTCTATAATGTCAGGTACAGCTGTGTTGTTATCCTCATACTTACTCTTTAATGACGAGCTCATGAGTTGTTTTATAAATGTCAGTGGTGTAAACCCTTTGCTCATATTTCTTGTTTACAGATAATGTCTCATCTACTTTGCATGACAGCTCATCCTGGCTATCTTATAATGAAAGTTATCCACTTTCTAAGCTTTAATTGCGCCTTTGCTTCAACTTTCTCTTCTGTTACCCGCTCCCTTAATTGTGAGCGTCTTTATCTCCTGACAACACGTGTACTGTAGTTCTGAAACCATATCTCTCTCTGCAAATAGTCTAAGCATAAGTAGAGTCAAAAGGGCTTCTTACCGTACTATACAGAAGTCCGATACTTATCACTGACTTACTATCACCCCTATAAGCTAATCCTAGGTTTAGCAGCACAAATTATCAATCAATTCTAAGTGTTCTCCTGAATTCCTATCACTATGATTCTAAAGCTATTTCTATAGGTTTCTGGATACGAACAACTGTCGCCCACAAGTTCGTTTCTAGAGTCCAGTTCGGCACTTCTTGCTTCCGCATTTTTTATTTTATTTTTAAAATACCTTTTTCTCAGGTCAAAATATATCCATATTATTTACAACATTTTTACAAATATCACATAATAAAGTAAGGTAAAGTAAACCCCCCCCCCTCCTCCCCGCCCCTCTCCCCAAACTATCATTACGACAAGTCAATAACTATAATAAGCAATATAACAATATAAAGTACGAAATTGCTTAAACAATATCACATACTAAAGATAAACACAATATAACAATAAACCATACTAACGATAAACCCCCTTCCCCTCCTTCTGATGAATGAAGATGAAATTGATTGATGGTACATTACTAAATGATGATGACACCCTACCATGAGATGAGGACATATGTTATGGAGTATTTACAACCAAAGCTACCTGCTTTGTATGATGACCAAAGGGTCTATGAATTATTTATTAAACAATCAACCACAAAAAAATTTCAAATTTGTTCCGTTATGTTATGTGTTATTTGTTCATATATCTGTGAAAAAATTCTACTATCATAATGTATGCCGTCATGTACTGCCCTATTCCTACATGTCCACACTAAATATCTAAATTCTGCTAATAAAGTTAAGAGTTTAAGCTCCGTCTGTCTCGGTAGAGTCGGTAAAGTATTCAACATGACCGCTTGATACATGTTGAGTGATTGCGGTGTTTTGGAAGCTATCAGTGTTCTTAGTTTGTTTATTGTAGGGACCACTGTCCTACAAGTGTAAAACAAGTGGTCCTCTGTTTCTACTATGTTGTTACTGCACAGTTTACACCTTGGTAGCGCCTTGCCTGCTTTCATTGCTGAATGCTTGCTCATGATAGGTGTTAAACCGTACAGTAACCTAAATGTAACTTGCTTGGCTTGTGGCTTAACGTTTAATGCGTGAATGTTTGTGAAGCTTTGCGTGTAGTCTGTTATGAAAATATTGTACCCTCGTTTAATCCGTTTACCTAAATAGGGTTCCTGTGCTGCAACTAATAATTTGTATATGAGTTTGGTGTCTTGTTTTACTAACTGTTCGTTTCCTTTTAAGTTTTGTAGGCATATCCTATAAAAGGGTGGACGGGTCCCAAAGAAATGTGGTTGATTATTTTCTAACTTGTGTAATTTAATTAACCTAAGTCCAATGTAGTAGTGTGCTAATGGGTAAAGACCTGGATTTTTTATAATCTCCCCTATATATTTAACTCTTAAAGCTTTAATCTTAGTGTTAATGTCTTGTAAAGCTATCCCTCCCTTGTTCTTAGGTTGTATTAGGGTTGCGTGTTTAATACTTTTAAAGGTGCTCCTAAAAATAAAACTAATCAACACATTTATTTTAGTTACAATTGTTTTGGTATGATTTGGATATTTGCTGTATATATAATTTTTGGCATAATGAAACAGTTCACTATGATACTTCTCCCAAAAATAGTAGCTGTCTTATATTTATATTTCTCTAACATGTTTTGAATTTTATCTACTAACTTTATCCATGTCTCTGTATTGGGGTCATGGGGGTTACAAGAGTAGCTTATCCCATAAATTTTGATTCTGTTAACTTGCGTTAACTGAAAAGGGAAATCTGTTTTATTTGCCCATTTACCTAAACCCATTAGACTAGATTTTTGAATATTTAGTTTGGATTCGTTAGCGTATCCAAACTCTGTAAAGGTTTCTAATATCTTTCTTATGGAATCTACAGTTGCTGGAAGGAATAAAGTATCATCAGCATACGCTAATGACTTTCTTTCTCCTTGCCCGGGTACAAAGGTCCCCTTGATGTTTACATCTTGTCTTATTTTTTCCAGCACTGGTTCTAATGTTAAAACGTATAACAGGGGAGACAAGGGGCAACCCTGTCTCACTGATCGTGTCAGCCTAACTGGGTCACTTAAACTGTGATTAATTAATATTTTACTATGGGGTTTTTTATATAAGATTCCTATCCATGTTCTAAAATAAGTACCTATGTTGTTTGCTTGTAAAGTTTTGTGTAGAAAGGAATGTGATACCCTGTCAAAGGCTTTTTCCTGATCTAGTGATAGTATTGCACTTTGACACTGTCTATCATGCGTGTATGTAATGAAATCCCTTATGAAGTGTGTGTGTCTACAAATGTTCCTACCATGTACGCTGCATTGTTGGTCAGGATGTACCAACTTCTGCATGAATAATTTAAGTTTCAGAATGAGAGCTTTGGCCAAGATTTTATAATCAGTATTTAAAAGCGAAATAGGCCTGTAATTTTTTATTGACTTTCTGTCAGCATTATCTTTAGGTATTAAAGTAATAAAGGATTCATTTAAGCTATTCGGAAGCTCTCCTTTCTGGAAGGCTTCCTCAAATACTTTAATTAAAAGGGGGCCTAAAATTGGGAAAAAGAAAAAGTAAAATTCTGCCGTTAACCCATCTGGGCCGGGTGATTTATTTTTTTGGAAAGTACTGATAGCTTCCCTTAAGTTTTCTAAAGTTAAAGTTTCGTCTAATTTTTTGCTCTCATCATCACTTAAACGTTTTGTGTAGTTTAGAAATTTATCCTGTATATTTTCGTTAGTTGGTTCTTTAGTGTATAATTTTGTGTAGTATTCAAAAAAGGCGTGTCTAATATTAATGTCTTCTGTCTGTTGTTTCCCATTCATATCAAATATTTCCTGAATCTGTCTACTGTGTTGTACATTTTGTTCAATCGCTAAATATTGTCTACTGGGTGTTTCTTGTGTAATAGTATTTAATTTTGACCTAAGGAGAGCTCCTTGGTATGTGTGTTGTTTGTACAGGTCTAGTTGTTCTTCTAAAGAATGAATGTGTGGGTTAGATTTGCCTATCTGTTTTGTTAAACTTATTGCATCTTCTAATATATTTTGTTCCCTCTTAAAAGCCCTGTGTATTGTTGTTGCTAAAGTCTGTGTTCTGTCCCTTATTGTGTTTTTAGCAGGTCCCAATATTCTGCAATGTTGTTATTGGGAATATCATGTGTGTAACCCTGAATGAGTTGTGTTATTGTATCTGTGAAGAAGGTATTTGTTAGCAAGTTATTGTTGAATTTCCAATGCGGGGATCTCTTTAATTTTGTATATGTGTGTCCCGTACTTAGAACTGTGTATACTGCCTGGTGGTCTGTAAATTTAAGCGTATTTTTAATGTGATAAGTTTTGTGTATGTTGTAACTGTTTGTTGCGTATATTCTGTCCAGTCTTGAGGCCTGTCTAAAATATGGGTTTATCTTGTCATGAAATGTGAAAGCTTGTGTGTTCGGTTGTAGTTTTCTGTAAGCGTCTACTAGGTCATGTTTGTCAAGAATGGGTTGTAAGTGTCGTATTGATTGGGGTATTTGTATTTTCTTTCTGTGATATACGGGGGCCAAGGAACTACTGTCTAAACTAGCCAAAACACAGTTGAAGTCTCCCCCTAACACTATTCTAGTTCCTTTGTAATGCTTATCTATAATGTCATACAGTCCGTCGTAGAATTTGGGTTGGTCAGTGTATAATGTGGGTGCGTATATATTAATGAGTGTGTGCGTGTCATGTTTATTGTGTTTATTTTGTATTTGTATAATGACAATTCTGCCACAATTGTCTGTTCTATAATGTACTGCTTCCCAATCCTCATTTATTTGGAGGATGGCAGTACCCCCATGGCAGGTGCCCCGGGCGAACCAACCATGTTTCAGTCCTAACCTAGTTACAATCTGGTCGGCATGGTAACCAGAAGTAATTCCCGTTTGCTGCAAGAACAAAAAGTCGGGTTTCTCTTTTTTAATTAGTTTAATTACATGGTCCAGCTTATTTCTCAAACCATTGATATTGAGAGATATTATCACTAGACTGCATGTCGGAGTGGTAAGCTGAGGTTGGTCACTCGCTATAAACTGTCTACATGGCAAAGTGGCAGAGTGGCCACTTGCCATATCTAAACTATTTGACAAAACGGGGGCTTGCGAACCGTCTGTCTTTTTTGGGTTACACAGCTGAGTAGTGGTCTGAGGCTGGCTACTCGCTACAGGTGAGTTACTCAATAAAACACTAGTTAATGGTTTATTATGTGTTTCAATGATTTTAGGAGGCAAAGTAGTAAACTGGTCATTTATTACACATGGTATACACAGCATAGCGGTGCCCGTCGGCTGACCACTTTCTGTCGTAACTAGGCCACTCGACACATTTCTGTTTACATTGCTTGGTGAAGCGGTGCATAGGGGCTGACCTGCTAACCTAGTTACGTGACTGTCTGACGGAATAGTGATCTGGGGCTGACTATCCGTTCTGCTATGATTATTTAGGCTCGACGCAGATGAAACCGCGTCGCCTAAACATCCCACCCCAGTAGGGGGGGGGGGGGGAGTTGTCTGCTTAAAGTAAACTGTGCGCATGTTTAAGTGTGTGCATTGTGAACAAACCTAATTATCAAAAGACTATTTACATTAAATAAACACAAAATTCTGAAATCATAAGTAAGTCTTCCTAAACTATAGGTATTGGTATATTTTACTTTATATAAATACATTATTTTTATTTCTTTTAACTTGTAAGCTTGGGTCCACTTGAGGGGGCACATCGTTCCACGCACTGGTAGTATGGTATTCTTCTCGTCAGTATGTTCGCAGGGGGGATGACAGCGGGGTGCATCTCGGGCGTGCCCACACACGCACCATTCGTCATCTGACCTCCGGGACACACACCTCTTGCTTGCCTGACACAGGACACCATCTGGTTGCACTCTTCAGTGCAGGAAAGATAGGCTTGTAAGGGCTGACTCATTCGTCGCTTACATCTTCGAAGGGTTGCCCGTCAATATACAGGCTGGCCTGCGACATCATCGCCTCCATGTCTTCGTCTTGTTCTGTTTCCGCCGCCCAACTCATGCATATTTGGGTATTAGCTGGCGTCGGCGTCTCTGGAACTTCAGATTTACTTGGTGATCCCCTTACAGGGGTATTTGGCCGAGATGCTTCCTGTGTATCAACAATGGGCATTGACACATACCTTGGGGAAGGATCTTGTGTAGTCGCCCTAGGCGATGACGGTAAACTTTGCTTACACGGGGATCGCTTGGTTGGAGACCTCTCAGGTTGATGGCGTCTGCCTTCTTTGGTTTTTCCTGGCCCCGCTGCCAGGAGCATCTTTCTCTTCTTGTCGTTAATTATCTTTGTGAAGCCGTCAGCGTCTACCAAGATCCGGGGGCTCTCTGGGGCAGGGAGCTCTTTTGCCCTGCACTCTTCCGCCGGTGTCTTGTCAATTTCCACTGCTTCTTCCTCTCTCGTCTTCTTGAGGGGGCCCCTCGCTTCTTGGGGCATTGACTCACCCAGTGAGTATCTTCCCCACAAATGGCACATTGCATTCTCCTCCCTGGCAAGGCCACCCACACCCGTTGGAATTTATCAACTTGCTCGTCCATTTTTAAATTAATGAAGTGGGGTACCTGACGCTCAGAAGGCTTATACAAAAAGTTCCACTTGTCGTGGGCCGTTTTGATCCTAAAAACTTCTGCCTCCTTGTCTCCCGACACTGTTGCCGCGATTCTTTAAACAGCTGCAGGCTTCATGGTAGGGGCAGCCAGTGAAGAACCCCCTTGGACTTTTCTTTGTCCTGGTGCTCAATGTATACGGACATATGAGGATTAGTCCATTCAAACTTTTTCCCGTGTAAGCCCTGATAGTGCTTCATGTGGGCTGCAGTTGTTAGGGTAGCATACCATTTAAATGGTCCCGCAAAGCGGTACAGGGTGGCAACACCACTTGTTCCAACACTGGCTGGTCCGGCTAATATGCTCGCAATCAACGAGTATGATGCACGATTGGCTTGTGGCCCAGTGATAGAAATGACCAACGTACCTTTTCTGTGAATTTCACCTCCTTCCAAATCTTCCTCCATGTTAACATCAAACACTGGCACAATAGGAGCAGGCATTATTATTATCAGATCCTCTTGGTTATACACCAAATTGGAACAAAACAAAGTCACAAGTTAGCCTAGCTAACAGCTAAGACTAACACAAAGTCCTGGAAAAACACTTTTTTTTTTTTTTTTAATACCTTTATTCAGGTCAAAATATATCCATATTATTTACAACATTTTTACAAATATCACATAATAAAGTAGAGTAAAGTAAACCCCCCCCCCCCTCCTCCCCCCTCTCCCCAAACTATCATTACGACAAGTCAATAACTATAATAAACAATATAACAATATAAAGTACGAAATTGTTTAAACAATATCACATACTAAAGATAAACATACTAAAGATAACACAATATAACAATAAACCATACTAATGATAAACTCCCCTCCCCCCTCCCCCCCTCCCCAAATAACTTTATTCAAGTTAAAGTTCACAAAGGTACATGTTATTGGATGATGAATGAAGATGAAATTGATTGATGGTACATTACAAAATGATGATGACACCCTACCATGAGATGAGGACATATGTTATGAAGTATTTACAACCAAAGCTACCTGCTTTGTATGACGACCGAAGGGTCAATAAGGGTTCTTAATTATTTATTACAAACATCAAAAAATTTCAAATTTGTTCTGTTATGTGTTGCGTCGTACGTTCGTATATTTGTGTGAATATTGTACTGTTATAATGTATGCCGTCATGTACAGCTCTGTTCCTACATGTCCACACTAAATATCTAAATTCAGCTAATAGAGTTAACAATTTAAGTTCTGTCTGTCTCTGTAATGTAGGTAAAGTATTCAACATGACCGCTTGGTACATGTTGAGTGATCCTGGTGTTTTGGAAGCTATCAGTGTTCTTAGTTTGTTTAAAGTAGGGACCACTGTCCTACATGTGTAGAACAAGTGGTCCTCTGTTTCTATTGTGTTGTTACTGCACAGTTTACACCTTGGTGGCGCCTTGCCTGCTTTCATTGCTGAATGCTTACTCATGATAGGTGTTAAACCGTACAGTAACCTAAATGTAACTTGTTTGGCTTGTGGCTTAACGTTTAATGCGTGAATGTTTGTGAAGCTTTGCGTGTAGTCTGTTATGAAAAGATTGTACCCTCGTTTAATCCGTGTACCTAAATAGGGTTCCTGTGCTGCTACTAATAATTTGTATATGAGTTTGGTGTCTTGCTTTACTAACTGTTCGTTTCCTTTTAAATTTTGTAAGCATATCCTATAAAAGGGTGGTGGGGTCCCAAAGAAATGTGGTTGATTATTTTCTAACTTGTGTAATTTAATTAACCTAAGTCCAATGTAGTAGTGTGCTAATGGGTAAAGACCTGGATTTTTTATAATCTCCCCTATATATTTAACCCTTAAAGCTTTAATCTTAGTGTTAATGTCTTGTAAAGCTATCCCCCCTTTGTGCTTAGGTTGTATTAGAGTTACGTGTTTAATATTTTTAAAAGAGCTCTTAAAAATGAAATTCCTAATCAGTACATTAAATTTAGTTACAATTGATTTTGGTATGATTTGAATATTAGCTGTATATATAATTTTTGGCATAATGAAACAGTTCACTATGATACTTCTCCCAAAAATAGTAGCTGTCTTGTATTTATATTTCTCTAACATGTTTTGAATTTTATCTACTAACTTTACCCATGTCTCTGTATTAGGGTCGTGGGGGTTACAAGAATAGTTTATCCCATAAATTTTGATTCTGTTAACTTGCGTTAACTGAAAGGGGAAATCTGTCTTATTTGCCCATTTACCTAATCCCATTAAACTAGATTTTTGAATATTTAGTTTGGATTCGTTAGCGCATCCAAACTCTGTAAAGGTTTCTAATATCTTTCTTATGGAATCTACAGTTGCTGGAAGGAATAAAGTATCATCAGCATACGCTAATGATTTCCTTTCCCCTTGCCCGGGTATAAAAGTCGCCGTGATGTTTACATCTTGTCTTATTTTTTCAGCACTGGTTCTAGTGTTAAAACGTATAACAGGGGAGACAAAGGGCAACCCTGTCTCACTGATCGTGTCAGCCTAACTGGGTCACTTAAACTGTGATTAATTAGTATTCTACTGTGGGGTTTTTTATATAAGATCCCTATCCATGTTCTAAAGTATGTACCTATGTTGTTTGCTTGTAAAGTTTTGTGTAGGAAGGAATGTGATACCCTGTCAAAGGCTTTTTCCTGATCTAGTGATAGTATTGCACTTTGACACTGTCTATCATGCGTGTATGTAATGAAATCCCTTATGAAGTGTGTATGTCTACAAATGTTCCTACCATGCACACTACATTGTTGGTCAGGATGTACCAAATTCTTCATGAATAATTTAAGTTTCAGAGTGAGAGCTTTGGCCAAGATTTTATAATCAGTATTTAAAAGCGAAATAGGCCAGTAATTTTTTATTGACTTTCTGTCAGCATTCTCTTTAGGTATTAAAGTGATAAAGGATTCATTTAAACTATTCGGAAGCTCTCCTTTCTGGAAGGCTTCCTCAAATACTTTAATTAAAAGGGGGCCTAAAATTGGGAAAAAGAAGAAGTAAAATTCTGCCGTTAACCCATCTGGGCCGGGTGATTTATTTTTCTGGAAAGTACTAATCACTTCCCTTAAGTTTTCTAAAGTTAAAATTTCGTCTAATTTCCTGCTCTCATCATCACTTAAACGTTTTGTTTAGTGTAGAAATTTATCCTGTGTGTTTACGTTAGTTGGTCCTTTAGTGTATAATTGTGTGTAGTATTCAAAAAAAGCGTGCCTAATATTAGTGTCTTCTGTCTGATGCTTTCCATTCATGTCAAATATTTCGTGAATCTGTCTACTGTGTTGTACATTTTGCTCAATCGCTAAATATTGTCTACTGGGTGTTTCTTGTGTAATAGTATTTAATTTTGACCTAAGGAGAGCTCCTTGGTATGTGTGTTGTTTGTACAGGTCTAACTGCTCTTCTAAAGAATGAATGTGTGGGTTAGATTTGTCTATCTGCTTTGTTAAACTTATTGCGTCTTCTAATATATTTTGTTCCCTCTTAAAAGCCCTGTGTATTGTTGTTGCTAAAATCTGTGTTCTATCCCTTATTGTGTTTTTTAACAGGTCCCAATATTCTGCAATGTTGTTATTGGGGATATCCTGTGTGTAACCCTGAATGAGTTGTGTTATTGTATCTGTGAAAAAGGTATTTTTCAGCAAGTTATTGTTGAATTTCCAATGCGGGGATCTCTTTAATTTTGTATATATGTGTCCCGTACTTAAAACTGTGTATACTGCTTGATGATCTGTAAATTTAAGCGTATTTTTTATGTGGTGAGTTTTTTGTATGTTATAACTGTTTGATGCATATATTCTGTCCAGTCTAGAAGCTCGTCTAAAGTATGGGTTTCTTTTGTCATGAAAAGTGAAAGCTTGTGTTTGCGGCTGTAGTTTTCTGTACACGTCTACTAGGTTATGTTTGTCGATCATAGATTGTAAACGTCGTTTTAGTAGGGATGTTTCAATTTCTTTTTTTTTAATTTCAGGGCCAAAGGAACTCTTATCTAAATCGGTCAAAACGCAATTAAAATCTCCTCCTAACACTATTTTGGCTCCTTTGTAATACCTATCCATAATGTCATACAGTCCGTCATAAAACTTAGGTTGGTCAGCGTATACTGCAGGTGCGTATATGTTTACCAGTGTGTGTGTGTCTTGTTTGTTGTGTTTATTTTGTATTTGAATTATGACAATTCTGCCACAATTGTCGGTTCTATAATGTACTGCTTCCCAATCCTCATTTATTTGGAGGATGGCAGTACCCCCATGGCAGGTGCCCCGGGCGAACCAACCATGCTTCAGTCCTAACCTAGTTGCTATCTGGTCGGCATGATAACCAGAAGTAATTCCCGTTTGCTGCAAAAACAAAAAGTCGGGTTTCTCTTTTTTAATTAGTTTAATTACATGGTCCAGCTTATTTCTCAAACCATTGGTATTGAGAGATATTATCACTAGACTGCATGTCGGAGTGGTAAGCTGAGGTTGGCCACTCGCTATAAACTGCCTGCTTGGCAAAGTGGCAGAGTCGTCACTTGCCATATCTAAAATATTTGACAAAACGGGGGCTTGCGAACCGTCTGTCTTTTTTGGGTTACGAAGCGGAGTAGTGGTCTGAGGCTGGCTACTCGCTACAGGTGAGTTACTCAATAAAACACTAGTTGCTGGTTTATTATGTGTTTCAATGATTTTAGGAGGCAAAGTAGTAAACTGGTTATTTATTCATCATGTGACGTATTCTTTCCAGAACGTTGTCTCCATTACAGCTGCTCTGAACGCATCACGATTCTGGGCAAGTCGACCTGCATCAGCCAAAGACAATTCAGACTCTCTGTGATGCCCTGGGTCCACCGTCGTCTAGGTCGACCCCTTCCCCTTTTTCCAGGGACCATGCCTTCCATCACTGTTTTTTCCAGACTATTATGTCTTTTTATATATGACCGAAAAATTTCAGCTTCCTTATTGCGATGGTATTTAGGAGCCAATGTTCCTGTACGTTAGTGAGTGCAGTACTTCTCTGTTGGTCTTTTTTTCTGTCCAGGGTATTCTCAACATCCTTCTGTAGCATTTCATTTCGAATGATGTAATCTTTTTTGCAACTGTTTTATTGAGTGTCCAAGTCTCGCAGCCGGATGTTGCTACTGGGAATATACATGCTCTGATCAGTTGTAACTTTGTTTCTTTGCTTGTGCCTTGCCATAGGTTTTTCATCTGTATTAGCTTATGTGAAGCAATTGCAAGTCTTCTTTTAATTTCTACTGCACAGTCGCCAGAGCTGTTAATGATTGATCCTAAGTATTCGAATTCATTGACACTTTCCAGTTCTTCGTTATCAATTTCAATTTCTGGTTTGGTCTTTACTTTGTCTGTTGTCAATACTTTGGTCTTCTTGGTGTTTAGGTATAGATTCTGGGCCTCGCTGTGTTTTTTGGTGGACAGAAGTAATTGTTCAAGTCCTTTTGGGTTGGTCGATAGGAGGACTGTGTTATTTATTACACATGGTTTACACAGCATAGCGGTGCCCGTCGGCTGACCGCTTTCTGTCGTAACTAGGTCACTCGACACATTCATGTTTGCATTTCTTGACGAAGCGGTGCATAAAGGCTGACCTGCTAACCTAGTTACATGACTGCCTGACGGAATAGTGATCTGGGGCTGACTATCCGTTCTGCTATGATTATTTAGGCTGAGCGCAGATGAAACTGCGTCGCCTAACTCTCCCACCCCAGTAGGGGGGGGGGAGTTGACTGCTTAACTAAAACTGTGCTCATGTTAGAGTGTGTAGGAACCAAAACATCAATATAATACTATTTACACTAAAGAAAAAAACACCAACTCTTAAAATATAAGGCACACATTCTAAACTATAGTTATTTTTACATTTTACTTTTAAAGTTACAAAGCAATTGGCGAGTTTCTGTAAGGCCAACTTGAAAAAGAGCATCTTCCCACGCACTGGTGTTGTTGTGTCCGTCTCGTCAGTAAGCTCACAGGGGGTGATGACCTCGGGGTGTATCTTGGGCGTGCCCACACTTGCACCATCCGTCATCTGACCTCTGGAACTAACAACTCGTACTTGCGCGGCGTTGGACATCATCAAATCACACTGGGCCCCAGTGCAGGGAAGAAAGACTTGTAAACGCACACTCATGAACTTACGTCTTCGAAAGCTTGCCCGTCTATATACAGGCTTGCCTCTGACAACATGGCTTCCATGTCATCTACCTCTGTTGCTGCTGCCCAATTTAAGGAAACTTGTGTGTTCACTGGTGTTGGCGCCTCTGGAACCTCGGGTGTTGTTGGTGACCCTCTTATAGGACTATTCGGCGTAGACACTGCTCTCTTGTCGACTACAGGTGTCGACGAGATCCACCTCGGGGAGGGCTCTGGTGTAAGTGCCCTTGGCGATGGTGGTAAATCTTTTCTACTGGGGGAGCGCTTACATGGCGACTTGCTTTCGTTCCGTTTTACTTCTTTGACCTTGCTCGGTCCCATTACCTGGAGCAGTAACCTCTTCCTGGTCTTGTTGTCTTTCCTAGAGAGGAATGTTCTAAAGTCCTCCCCATCAACTCCGGCTTGAAGGCTATCTGGGGCAAGGAGCTCGTCTGCCTTGCTCTGTTCCGCCGGCGTTCTCTCGGCGACTGCCTCTTCCCCTCTTGTCTCTCTTGTTTGTTTGGTCCGGGGGGATGGCACCCGCTTGTTGGGGCACTGGCTTACCCAGTGTGTGTCTAGCCCGCATATCGCACACTGAACTCTCCGTCCGGGCAGGGCCACCGATACCCTCAAAATTTTGTCTTCCGCCGCTTTCAGGTGAACAAAATGCGGAATTAGGTGTTGAGAAGGCCTGTATAGAAAGTTCCATTTATCAGAGGCTGTTTTTATCCGGAAGACCTCCGCATCCTTGTCACCCGATACCTCGGCCGCAATTCTCTGCGCTGCCTCAGGTTTTATCGTAGGGGGCATCCAGTGGAGTACACCTTTAGACTTTTCTTTGTCCAAATGTTCTATATATATGGACATCTGCGGATTGGACCATTCAAACCTTTTGCCATGTAGGCCCTGGTAAAATTTCATTTGTGCGGCCGCCGTCAGCGTAGCGTACCATTTAAAGGGTCCGGCAAATCTGTAAAGTGTGGCAATGCCACTCAACCCAACTCCTGCTGGCCCAGCCAGAATACTCGATATAAGAGAGTATGATGCTCTATTGGCCTGCGGCCCAGTAATAGTGATTACCAGGGTACCCTGCCTGTGCAGACTACCACCTTCCAGATCTTTCTCAATATCAATAAGGATAGTTGGCACAATAGGTGCAGACATTCTTGTATATTATTTACCTCTTGGCCCTGAAACCAACTGGAAATGTAAAACAAAGTCACAAAGACTAGCTTAAGCCAAAGCCTAAGCTAACACCACACAAAAGTCCTGGAAGCACAGCAAATTCCAAGAAAAAAACCTGAGCGGCACACCTTGCTTCCGCAAAGTTTCTGATGGTTTTTTTTTTTTTTTTTTAAAAACCTTTATTTAGGTCAATACATCAATGTTATTTACAAATTTTTTTTTACAAATATCACATGATGTAAGATCAATATAAAATTAAACCCCCCCCCCCCCCCCCCAAACTATCATTTCAGCAAGTCAATAACTATAATAAACAAAATAACACCCCCCCCCCCCCCCAACTATCATTTCAGCAAGTCAATAACTATAATAAACAATATAACAATATAAAGTACCAAGTTATTTGAACAATATCACAAATTAAACATACTAAAGATAAACATACTAAAGATAAACCCCCTCCCCCCCTCCCAATATATTGCAAGTCAATATCCGAAGTTACAAAAAAGAAACCTGTTGAACGTGGGTGATGAAATGATAAATGATACATCGACAAATGATGAAATGATTAATGAGGACATATTTTAAAGAGTATTTACATTTATTTATATAGACAAAGTATTTACAGACAAAGCTACTTGCTTTGTATAACGACCGAAGGGTCGATTAATTATTTATTTCAACAAACAAAAAATTTCAAATTTCTTCTGTTATGTGTTGCGTCATACGTTCGTATATTTGTGTAAATATTGTACTGTCGTAATGTCCATTGTCGTATACAGCTCTGTTCCTACATGTCCATACAAGGTACCTAAAGTCAGCTAACAAAGTCAGTAGCTTAAGTTCTATTCGTCTCGTCATCTGTGGTAACGTGTTCATTGTGACTGCTCTATATAAATTAAGTGTCTGTTGTGAGTGTGGGCCTATTAATTTCCTTAACTTGTTTAAAGTGGGGGCCACTGTCTTACATGTGTAAAATAAGTGGTCTTCTGTCTCTATAATGTTGTCACTACACAGTTTACATTTGGGCGCTAATCTGTTTGCCTTTATTGATGATTTGTTAGCTATTGGTGTTAAACTGTGTAGTAGTCTGTAAGTGACTTCTTTTGCTTGTGGTTTAATGTCTATTGCGTGAATGTTTGTAAAACTCTGTGTGTAATCAGTTATAAAGAGGTTGTACCCTCTTCGTGTCTTTATAGGTGTTTCCTGTGCTGCAACTAGAAGTTTGTATATAAGTTTGGTGTCTTGTTTTATTAAGTGTTTGTTCCCCTCTAAATTTTGTAGACATATTTTGTAAAAAGGTGGTGGTGTACCAAAAAAATGGGGTTGATTGTTATTCAACTTACAAAGGTTTAATAATCTTAAACCAATGTAGTAGTGTGCCAGCGGGTATAGACTCGGGCTTTTTATAACTTCCCCTATGTATTTAATCCTTAAAGCTTTTATTTTAGTGTTGATGTCTTGTAAGGCTATCCCCCCTTTATTTTTAGGTTGTATTAGAGTAGTGTGTTTAATACTGTGCCAGGTATTCCTAAAAATAAAGGTCCTAATTAGTTTATTTATTTCTGTTATAATCTTTTTAGGTACTATTTGTATATTTGCTGTGTAAATTATTTTTGGCATAATAAAACAATTAACTATAATACTTCTTCCGAAAATGGTAGCCGTTTTATATTTGTAAATTTCTAACATATTTTGGATTTTCTCTATCAATTTTGTCCATGTTTCTTTATTGGGGTCTTGAGGATTAAAAGAAAAGTTAATTCCATAAATTTTAATTTTATTCACTACCGTTAATTGAAAGGGGAAATCTGACCTATTGCCCCATTTACCTATTCCCATTATGCTAGATTTTTTAATATTTAGTTTGGATTCGCTAGCGTATCCAAACTCTGTGAAAACCTCTAAGATATTTTTTATAGAATCCTTTGTTGTTGGAAAGAATATCGTGTCATCGGCGTAGGCCAACAATTTTCTTTCCTCTGCACCGGGGACAAAAGTCCCCGTGATATTTGTGTCTTGTCTTATTCTTTCCAACACAGGTTCTAGCGTTATTACATATAACAAGGGCGACAGAGGGCACCCTTCCCTAACACTTCTCGTTAATCTGAATGTTTTAGTTAAACTATGGTTAATCAATATTTTACTTTCAGGTTTTTTATATAGGATTTTTATCCAGGATCTAAAGTATTTCCCTATATTGTTAGCTTTAAGACTCTTATGTAGGAAGGCATCAAATGCCTTTTCCTGGTCTAAAGATAATATGGCACTCTGGCACTGTCTATCATGTGTGTATGTAATTAGGTCTCTAATGAAATGTGTATGTCTGCTAATGTTTCTACCATGTACACTACATTGTTGATCTGAATGTATTATTTTGTGCATGTGTGGCTTAAGCTTCAGAGTTAGTGCCTTGGCTAGAATTTTGTAATCAACATTTAAAAGGGAGATGGGCCTAAAATTCTTGATTGACTTTTTGTCATTATCGTCTTTGGGAATTAAAGTAATATAAGATTGATTTAGACTATCCGGGAGTTCCCCTTTTTGAAAAGCCTCTTCGAACACTTTAATTAACATAGGGCCTAAACATGGGAAGAAAAAACTGTAAAATTCTGCTGTTAGCCCATCAGGCCCAGGTGCTTTATCTTTTTGAAAAGTACTAAGTGCCCCTTGTAAATTATCTAAAGTTAGGGGTTGGTCTAGCCTTTCACTTTCCTCATCACTTAGACACTTTGTGTATTTTAGAAATTTGTCTTGTATGTTTGCATCACTTTCTTCTTTAGTATATAGCTGCTTGTAGTATTCGAAGAAAGCGTGACTAATATTGGTATTGTCTGTATGATGTTTTCCTTTCATGTCAATTATTTCGTGTATCTGTCTACTGCGTTGTACATTCTGTTCAATTGCTAAATATTGCCTACTAGGGATTTCTTGCGTTATAGTGTGTAATTTGGTTCTAAGTAGCGCTCCCTGGTAGGTATGCTGTCTATATTGATCTAAATGCTCTTCTAAGGTTTGGATGTGAGGGTTCGTGTTGTCTAAACTTTTGGTTAAACTAATTGCTTCTTCTAAAATCCCCTCTTCTTTCTTAAATTTTTTGTGAATAAGTGTAGCCAAAATCTGCGTTCTATCTCTAAGTGTGTTTTTTTTAACATATCCCAATATTGTGCAATGTTGTTATTGGGAATGTCTTGTGCATAACCTTGTATCAGTTGTGTTATTTGTTCTGTGTAGTAAGTGTTTTTAAGTAGACTGTTGTTAAATTTCCATTGTGGGGATCTCTTTACTTGCTTGTGCGTGTGTCCCGTACTTAAAGATGTGTAAACTGCCTTGTGATCTGTAAATTTAAGAGTGCTTCCTATATGGTATGTTTTGTGTATATTGTAGGTACTAGATGCATATATTCTGTTCAGTCTTGATGCCCGTCTAAAGTATGGGTTTATATTGTCATAGTGTGTAAAAGTTTGTTTGTGAGGTTCTATTTTCCTGTATACGTCCGAGAGGTCGTGTTCGTCTAGCATTGTACGTATTTGTCTTAAGAGCGAAGACTTTTCTCGCGCCTGTGCTCCCCCTGGAGCTCCTAGACAAGTCTAGGTCAGACAGGACACAATTAAAGTCTCCGCCCAAAATCTTCCTAGTCCCTTTGTAATGTTTTGTTAAAGTGTCATGTAATTTGTCATAGAAACTAGGTCGTTCGTCTTTTGTCGCTGGTGCGTATATGTTGATGAGTGTGTGTGTGTCTTGTCTGTTATGCTTGTTTTGTATTTGAATTATGACGGTTCTGCCACAACCGTCTGTCCTATAATGTACCGTGTCCCAATCTTCGTTAATTTGTAAGATGGCGGCACTACTATGCCTGGGGCCCAGGCCGAACCAGCCATGTTTAAGTCCTAATCTAGTTACAATCCGACTGGCAGTAAAGTCGGACATAACCCCTGTTTGCTGCAAGAACAAAAAATCAGGTTTCTCTTTTTTAATTAGTTTAATTACATGGTCCAGCTTATCTCTCAAACCATTGATATTGAGAGATATTATCACTAGACTGCATGACGGAGTGGTAGGCAGAAGTTGGCCACTCGCTATAAACTGTCTACCTGGCAAAGTGGCAGGGTGGCCACTTGCCATATCTAAACTATTTGACAAAACGGGGACTGAGTGCGGACCGTCTGTCTTTTTAGAATTACAAAGCGGAGTAGTGGTCTGGGGCTGGCTACCCTCTACAGGTGGAGTACTCAGCAAAAAATTACTTCCTAACGGTTTATTATATGTTGTAAATGATGACCCTGGCAGAGTGGTAGGTTGGTCAACTGTTTCACATAACTTACATGACAGAGCGGTGCGTGAGGGCTGACCGTTATCTGTCATTACTAAGCTACTCAACACATCCGTGCTTACACTTGTTGACAAAGCGGTGCATAAGGGCTGACCGGTGTCTGTAAAATAACTACTCAACACATTAGTGACTGATCGCTGGCTAAAGTTCGTTGTGCCCTGATGATTAGGGCTCAACGCAGCCGACGCTGCGTTGTCAGTCCCTCCCGCCCTGACAGGGGGGAGGGTTGGCTGCCTAAATAAAACTGTGCGCATGTTGTTTGTTAAATGTGTAGTGTGAAGAAATAAAACATCAAAAAACTACTTACATTTTTTTTTAAAGACTCAAAACACAAATCATAACTAACACAACCTAAACTATGGTTGTTTTCATTATTTACTTTCAAAATTACAACACTTTTTGCGAGTCTTGCTACTTGTCCAAAACGGGGGCAAACATGTCTGACACACTGGGCCCCAGTGCCGGGAAGGAAGACGCGTAAAGTTAAGCCCATTATTCACTGACGTCTTCAAAAAGCTTGTCCATCAATGAAGAGGCCCGTCTGTGACAATATGGCCTCCATATCGTCCTCTTCTGTCTCTGTCGCCCAACAGGAGGAGACTTGGGTATTCACAGGTGTTGGCACTTCTAGAAATTCAGTTCCTGCTAAGGATCTTCCTCTCGGGCTGCTAGAAGCAGACATGGGATGCTCGTCAACGACAGGTGTCGACACGGTCCATCTCGAGGAGGGCTCTGTGGGCGCCCTTGGTGATGGCGGTAGGCTTTTTCTGCTTGGGGAGCTTTTTTTTGGCGAGCTGCTCTCGCTTCTCTTGACCTCTTTGTTCCTCACAGGCCCTGTTGCCTGGAGCAGTAGTCTCTTTCTATTTCTTTTCTCTTCTTTGGAGAGAACATCTTGGTAGCCTTCACTATCAACATCCGCTCGGAGGCTCTCTAGGGCGGGGAGCTCATCTGCCCTGCTCTGTTCTGCCGGCGTTTTTTCGGCAGCAGCCTCCTCTTCTCTTGTTTTCTTAACCTGGGTGGGGGCCGCTCTCTTCTTTGGGCATTGGCTGACCCAGTGGTCATCCTGCCCACACACCGCGCACTGTATTCTTCGTCCAGGCAAGGCCACCCAGATTCTCAGAACTTTGTCCTCTGCAGCTTTCAAATGTGCAAAGTGTGGTATTTGGTGTTCGGACGGCTTGTATGAGAAGTTCCACATGTCGTGGGCGTTTTTAACTCTATATACTTCCGCGTCTTTATCCCCCGATACTTCTGCCGCTACCCTTCTTACTGCCTCGGGCCTCATCGTGGGGGCATCCAATGCAGCATGCCCTTGGATCTTTCCTTATCTTGGTGTTCGATCTGAATGGTCATCTGAGGGTTGGTCCACTCAAGTCTTTTGCCATGTAGGCCTTTGTAGTGCTTTAGCTGGGCTGCTGCTGTTAGTGTGGCATACCACTTATATGGGCTCGCGAAACGGTACAGCGTGGCAACGCCACTCAGGCCGACACCGGCTGGTCCAGCTAATATGCTGGTTATTAGGGAATATGACGCCCTGTTGGCCTGCGGCCCTGTGATTGTTATTACCAGTGTCCCTGGCCTGTGGAGCGTACCTCCTTCTAAATCTTCATCCAAATCTATCGGAATAACAGGCACGATAGGTGCAGGCATTATATCTTCTTTTTCTTGGTTAAAGAACCAAATTAAAGCAAAAACCAGAGTCACAACAGTTAGCCTAGCTAACACAGCTAAGCTAACACAAAGTCCTGGAAAAAAAAAACACAACTGTCCAGAGGGCGGCACACCTTGCTTCCGCAAAGTTTCTGATGGGACTCTGTAAACATGACCGCTCAGTAGCGCGTCAATATCTGGACTGCTCTCCTTTTGCCCTTCAATTCGTCAACCCGTCATCCACTTCTTTGTTTTCCAATCCATGCGATTGGTCCATAGTTTTACTCACTCACCTAACACGCTTAATTCTATGCTGTCAACTCCGTGAACTGTGCTTCATAACTGTTTATTTCTAGTCACTATTTTCACGTGCATTTATTCTGCTCTCCGTTCTCTTAACTCACTAAACCTGTAAAGGGCGTTAATATTCATAGTTATTCCCCTTAGTGATTTTTTTCCTTAGTTTCATTAATCCTTCTATATCTTTACTAAAACTAATCTGATATGCAAATTTAATAAACTCTAATGATGTATACTTAGATTACCTTAAAGTCTAAAAAGGTTCCCTCCCTTACAAAAAACACTACATTTTCATTCTTTTATCTCCCATGTTAAGAACGAATAGCCTATCACTTAAATTTTTCTGATTTTCTAACCCATTTTTTATATACTCTTTCATCTTGTTAACACCAAATAACTGTTCGACTGACTTAAACCTACAGTGTATTTTACACTGTACAACCCAATGCCTAGAATCCGGCTTTAGGCTGGGATCATGTGTCTACACACAGGGACCAATACAGTGACATTCATGTGTCATTAGGTCTCTTGTGTGAGAACACAGAAGATCACTACAGTGACACAGTTTGTCATTGGGTCTTCTTGTGTTGGGACATGTGGTCTTGACCAGGGCCGGGTTTGGGTAAGTACTAATGCGACCTCATGCGAGGAAAAAATATGCGACCTCAAGCGAGAAAAAAAAAAAAAAAAAAAAAAAAAAAAAAAGAATCCGGCTTTTGGCTGGGATCATGTGTCTAGACACAGGGACCGGTACAGTGACATTCATGTGTCATTAGGTCTCTTGTGTGAGAACACAGAGGATCACTACGGTGACACATGTTGTCATTGGGTCTTCTTGTGTTGGGACATGTGGTCTTGACCAGGGCCGGGTTAGGGCGGGGATAATGCGACCTCATGCGAGGAAAAAAATATGCGACCTCAAGCGAGGGAAAAAAAAAAAAAGAAAAAAAAAAAAAAAAAAAAAAAAAAAAAGGGCTAGGATCATGTGTCTACACACAGGGACCGGTACAGTGACATTCATGTGTCATTAGGTCCCTTGTGTGAGAACACAGAGGATCACTAGGTGACACATTTTGTCACTGGGTCTTCTAGTGTTGGGACATGTGGTCTTGACCAGAGCCGGGTTTTGGGCGGGGACAATGCGACCTCATGCGAGGAAAAAATATGCGACCTCAAGCGAGGAAAAAAAAAAAAAAAATTTTGGCTGGGATCATGTGTCTAGACGCAGGGACCAGTAGTGACATTTATGTCATGAGGTCCTTTGTGTAAGAACATAGAAGACCACTACAATGACACATGGTGTCATTGGGTCTTCGTGTGTTGGGACATGTGGTCTTGACCAGAGCCGGGTTTGGGCGGGGACAATGCGACCTCATGCGAGGAAAAAAATATGCGACCTCAAGCGAGGAAAAAACTTTAAAAAAAAAATATGGATTTTTCTCACGGATTTTCTTTATTCGCACGGATTACTGTGGTTTTGTGAGTTTGTGTTCTAGTAGTGGTTTTTTCCCCTTGTGCGGGAAATTTGTGTGTGGTGTTTAAAAATGGAAATTCCAGAAATATCTTTTGATATAAATGAAGCACTAGAGGGTGGCCAGCTGCATAAAGCTGGAACTCTTGTGATCACAACATCAGGGCCACAAGCCTCAAGAGTATCATACTCTTTAATTACAAGCATACTTGCAGGTCCCGCCGGAGTCGGGGTAAACGGGATATCATCTGTATATAGGTTCGCCAACCCAAATAAATGGTATGTAACCCTTACAAACTCGGCACATATCAGCCACTACAAAAACCTACATGGCAAAAAATTTGAATGGGCCAACCCCAAATTCACAGCCATAGTTGAACATGTGGACAGAGAAAGATCGAAAGGTCTACTTCACTGGTTGCCAGCCACGATCAAGAAAGAAACTGTTAAGAAAATTGCTGACTTTATTACAGGTGATGTAAACACCGAAGTATATCAAATACAAAACGCAAAAGACAAATGGACTTTCTTATATCAACCTAAACAGACGGTTCCACACTACGTAAATGTTAAATTGCAAGGACAAGAAAATAAAACAATGAAAATTTTCATAGCCCTTCCGGGAAGACGTACCCCCTGCACAATCTGCGGTCTAGATTCACACTGGACAAATCGATGTCCCAAGAAAAGACCAACTTATTCAGAGAATAGTCAACTGCATGTACAGAACACTAAGAAAACACCTTCACCACAACCAGAAGCAGAACTTATACCCTTTCCATCGTCCCCCACCTCGGGGCCTCTGAATAACAATATCAGAAATTTGTCAGACTCGGACACGATGTCTACAGACACGGAAGGCTTCAATACAGTAGAAGGGAAGCGGAAAAGAAAGAGAAGAGAAAAGCTCCGAAACAACAAGACCAAGAAAACACCTAAAGAAACAGAGAAACTACCAAGACTACACACCGGGGAGATAGCAGCAACACAACAGGAAACAAGGGAAAATCTAGATGACAAACACCCCGATCTAGAGGATGATGGAAGCACCTCTCTCTTATGGGCAGCGGCTACACATGAAGACGATAATCTTGAAATGAACTTTATGGACCAATTCTTAGGTACACAGGAAATAGAAATGTCTCAACATAGAGTCCCCCTCTCGGAAAGAGAATGAACACAAAACCTCTACCGATGGAAGTGTGCAAGACTTTTATAAATATATTAAGTTACATATCCGTTATTATAGAAATGTATAAAAACAGGGAAAGTAGAATGTACACATATATAATTGCATATGTTTATATGTTTTATAACGACACATATAGGTATAGATATAATTATAATTCCTTTTTTCATCTCACCAACCAACCCCTTCCCCCATCTGCCAGTTTTATGGTCTCAACCTTTCAATCTCCTTTGCCCAATGGTTTTCTTTTCCCTACTTCAAGCTATATATCTGCATCTCTTCTCTCAGCATGCCGGTCGGGTCCCTACTTTCTGAACCTCTCCCTTTCAGGACCTGTACACACTTTTTCTTTCTTCTTTGGCAACACATCTATCGCCCCTTTTCATCCTTCATTACTACTACTGCTCGGTTTTTCCTTTCCCTCGCATTCCAACTGCCACTTTTCTACAGGATAGTTAAAAGTTGTATGCATGGTTATAGTACCACACGTGGATTGCGTAATCATGCATGTATTTCTCTTTTATGTCATGGATTATGGCTGCACAACCACTGATACAAAAAAACACACCCCCCTTAAATGCATGCTCTTTACCACCCCCATGCAAGATGAAAAATAGCATAAGTATTATAACTCTAAACATAAGAGGTTTGAGAACTAAATTAAACCAAATTACAGCTTTAACGCGCACATATAAACCTGATTTCGTCTTTCTTCAAGAAACAAAAATTACAAACGAGACAAAAGGAAAATACATTATACAACAGCTAGGTTTACGATATGGATATTTCGGTTTAGGATCATCTCACACAGGAGTAGCTATTTTACAAATTTCAGACAAGTGGGAAATAACACATCAAAACAAAGACAGAGAAGGCACATACGTAATAGTACAAGTGAGAAACCAAGACGACCACTCGGACAATCACACTTTAGTTAATGTATATGCCCCAGCAGTAAAGACACAGCAATTAACCTTCTATAAAAAACTATCGAACATTTTGACACAATACAAGGGAAAACAAATTTTATTAGGGGGGGATTTCAACTGTGTGCTACATAAACTAGATGCGCTAAGAACAAACAACCGAGGAAGACAGGAACGCGCACAAATGGAGATATTACAAAACATCCTAGACGAACACAATTTGGTAGATGGATACAGGAAAAAACATCCGGAGGGAAAGGAAACAACTTTTACAGACAAATCACACATTTCGGGTAGTTCTGCAAGACTAGACAGATTTTATGTACACAACAATCAAAAAATCAAAAAAAGTCAAACATATAAATGACACCACAAAATTTACGGATCACAAAGCAGTTATACTGGAAATAAACGGAATGCCAACTGAGAACGAGACAAAAAGATCCCCCCTTTGGAAATTTAATAATGCTCTACTGCAAAATGAATTTTATACAATAACAATAACAAAACTAATAAAAGACTACTGCAACAATACACCTACATCAAATTTAATACAACATTGGGAACTCTTAAAAAGAACAATAAAGGAAGTAACGCAGATGCTTGCTACGCAGATACACAAACAAAGAAGAAGACAACGACAAATCTTGGAAACAGCTCTAAATTTAACACAACAATTGGACAAACACGCCCCGCATATTTACACATTGCAGGAGGAATTAGAAAAACACGACCAGTACATTTTTAAAGGGGCTCTACTGAGAACAAAATTATACACGTCAATTCAAGAAACCCCGTGCCGACAGTTTTTGGCCACTGAACAAAATATTCAAAAGAGCAGACAGATTCTTCGCATCACGGACGAAACGGGTAGGGAACTCACAAACACTTCCGAAATAGGTCAAGCGTTTCACGCTTACTACGAACACCTGTATAAAAAAAGAACAAACGCACGCCTCAGACGAAGCTTGTTTCTTAACTCAGTCTGCCAGTTTAACTGAACAGGAGAAAAACACACTGGACAAATCTTTAACTATAGAAGATTTGTACCTCTCCTTAAGTACGCTACAAAAAAATAAATCTCCAGGTCCAGACGGCCTTACAACCGAGTTTTATTCCAAATTTTTCCATATACTAGCCCCACTTTTGTTGAAAACGCTAAATGAAGCCTTTGAAAAAGAAGAACTACCCCCTAGTCTAAATGAAGCTATTGTAACTCTCATTCATAAAAGAAATACGGATAAAAAATACATGCATAATTATAGACCTATCTCTCTTCTAAACACCGACTATAAAATATTAACTAAAGCCCTTACAAACAAATTAAAACCTTTCATGCCTACTTTGATTAACGCGGATCAACAATACAGTGTAAAAAACAGAACCATAAATAAACATACACATTTCATTCGGGATGTCATCCAGTATACACATGAAAAAAACACACCAGCAGCAGTATTATCCGTTGATCAAGAAAAAGCCTTTGATAGAGTCGATCACGGATTTCTACATAAAGTTCTACAAGAAAATAATCTCGGCCAATACTTTAGGACATGGATAAAAATTATATATAGAAAGCCGGAAAGTAAACTTTTAATAAATCACACTTTGTCTGAACCAATAAACTTAAAAAGAGCTGTGAGACAGGGTTGCCCTCTCTCTCCTTTATTATACACACTAGTCTTAGAGCCAGTACTAAGGAAAATAAAACTAAATACTCATATTAAAGGAATACACGTACCAGGATTAGGGGAAAAAAAGCTAATAGCCTACGCAGACGACACAGTCTTTTTTCCATCAAATTTTTCATCAATACAAACTATTTTTGACACATTTAAAACTTTCGGCCATGCGAGTGGTTCAAAAATAAACATACAAAAGTCATCTATAATGGGAATAGGAAAATGGAAAAATAAAACGGACTTTCCCTTTCAATTAACACAAACAAGCAAAATGAAAATATATGGAATAATTTTCTCCTCGACACCAGGAAGATCTGATAACGATATGTGGAAAAAAATAATTTCAAAAATCAAGGAAAAACTAAAAAGATACCAATTTAAGAACGCGACGATCTTCGGTAGAAGCGTTATTTGTAATACGTACATACTTCCAAGTGTGCTATACATTTCAAATATTTTTCGTCCCCCTAAAAAATACATAACCGAAATAAATCATTTAATTAGAATTTTTATTTTCAGACACACACTTCACAGTATCAAACAAAAAACCTTAATACAAGAGAAACAACGGGGTGGAATATCACTGCAAGACATTAATACAAAAATAAACACTCTAGCAATCAAATTCATAAGCGACGCAATAAAAGACCCAAAAGGATACCCTTTAACACACTATTACATAGGCCTTTATATAACAAAAATATGCAATTTTAACAACACCATACCACACCATTCCGGATACCACCGCCCTTCTACAAACACTGCATCAGATGCATAAAAGGGAATGAAAAACTCCTACACCAGTCAACCAAAAATATATATCAATACTTGATACAGACACAAGAACCACCTTTAGACCAACGAATAAAAATAGGATACAAATATTGGATAACAGATTATACGGAAATCTTCGCAAATCTACACATAAAAAACATACCACCATCGGCAAGGGAAATAACCTATAGATTATTATTCAATTTAACACCACTCACACAGAAAAAAGAACACAGGAATATGACCTTGCAAAAATGTAGACTCTGCTTTGGTACAACAGCAAAAGAAACAGAAGACCATATCTTCTTCCGTTGTAATACGATCAAATCAACAGTAGAAGAGCTGGGAAAAGCATTTAGTAGATACACAAAGGGAAAATTTGACATATATAAAGCAATTATGCTAAACATAACACCAAAAATTGACCCGCCGTTGCGGGAAAAAATATTACGCATTTTAGCAGAATACAGGGACACCGTTTGGAAATGCAGAAACAAAGCAATTTATGAAGGGAAATATTTCAGTCAAAATGTGTTTTTCTACATATTTTCAAAAAAAAAAAAATGGAGCATATTTTAGGAACATAGAACCAACAAGGGAGAACTTAAAAAAAAAATAACTATTTCCTTTTCTTTTTATGTTTGGATGTATTACTATGTTTATTTTTTAAATTTATCTTTTTCTATACTTCACTTTGATTAAGTACGTAAGGGAAGTGTGAATGCGTGGAAGTTTTTTTCTTTTATATTTAAAAAAAAAAAAAAAAAAAGATGACAACAGAGTGAGAGTGAATATGTTCTAGTCACGGAAAATGTACCATCCTTTATTTTCTTTGCAAATACTTTTAATTTATGGGATAGTTTAAGAAGGAACTGTGTTCTTTTCTTTCTGTCTCTTCTATAACCTAGTTTCATCTTCGACCTTTGTGTTGTTTAACTTCTTTTGGGATCCTTTTTTCTCAGCAAGGGGGGAGGGCTTTTTTTGGTTTATATTCCTATGTCTGTAAACTTTGATTATATGGATTTCTTTGTCATTGGATTTCAACGGATAGCTCAAGAAGAAACTTTGTTCTTTTCTTTCTGTCTCTTCTATAACCTAGTGTTAATCTTGGACCTTTGTGTTTTTTAATTTCTTTTGGGATCCTTTTTCTCAGCAAGGGGGGAGGGCACTTACTGGGTTATTTTGTAAACATTGATTATATGGTTTTCTATAGGTTTAATGTTGGTTTAAGTTTTAATGGAAAAAAGTGGAATGTGAGCAAGTGTAAGATACTTTATACATATGTAAAATACTATGAACTGTTGAGAATTTTGAATTAGCTATAAATCATTTTTATTAATTTTTTTATTATTTTTTTTGTTTTATTTTTAAATTTAAAAAAAAAATTATATTACCTTATTATTATTATTTAAAATAATTTGTGTAACTTTATTTGTGAGAGTGCGAAGGAAGCTTTATATGTAATATACAATGTATTTTTTAGATATTTCATGCAATGTACCTGTTTTTTGTAAAGTGGAAGAACGACAAATAAAAGTTAAAAAAAAAAAAAAAGACAATATCATTTCCCCATCACATTCACCTTACAGTTTTTCTATGGTACTGATTAAGAAAAAAGATAAATCTATTCGTATTTGCATAAATTTCAGACGCTTAAATGATGTCACAATTTTCGACGCGGAACCATTACCATTGTTGGAATCTCTGTTGGATAAATTGGCTTCTGCTACATTCTTTACGAAATTTGACTTGTCAAAAGGTTATTGGCAAGTGTCATTATCAGACAGAGCTAAGTCTTATACAGCTTTCGCTACACCTCTTTGATTGTTTCAATTAAATTTTATGTCTTTCGGTCTTGGTAACGCTCCTGCTACTTTTCTTCGCACGATGCGGAAACTTTTTTATGACCGGGAAGATTTAATTACCTATATAGACGATATCTGTGTATTTCATCGCACTTGGGATGAACATATTTTAGGAAATCAATCTTTGTTGGATACTTTACGTCTACACAATCTTACTGCTTGACCTTCTAAGACGAGAATAGGATTCACTGATATCTCTTTTCTTGGTAAAAAAGTGGGAGGTGGATTTCTAAAACCTGAGGACTCCACTATCTCAAAAATCTTAAATCTAGAAATTCCTCGAACTAAGAAGCAAGTTCGCAGTTTGTTAGGTCTAGTAAACTTCTATAGGAAATAATCTACCTAATTTTTCTGATATGACTTCAGTTTTGTCCTCGTTGGTGAAAAAAGACTATCCAAACAAAGTAATCTGGACATACGTTTGTGATGTCGCCTTAAATATACTTAAATGTTCATTTTCGAAATTACCCATTTTGAGATTACCTGATCCTCGCTTTCCATTTACCCTCAGAGTGGATGCTTCCAATACAGCGATCGAAAGGACGTTAATGCAAGAATTTGAAGGCTACATGCACCCTATGCTATATGTGAGCGGTAAATTAATTATCTCCCACAGAGCAACGTTATCCTATCGTGGAGAGGGAGCTTCTTGCAGTAGTATTCTGCTTCACAAAATTACAGAGATATCTTATGGGAGCCCATTTTACTCTGGAGACTAATCAGAAGGCCTTGGCTTATCTAAAAACAGCAAGGTTTAACAACGAAAGAGCCGCGAGAGCCTCGTTAGCTCTTCAGCCCTACGACTATGACATATAGGCAATAAAGGGGAGTCAAAATGTTTTAGCGAACGTCTTGTCGAGATGTTTGCAACACCCTTTGTCGCCTGTGAACTCTACGACTACAGTTGATTCTCAGAATCGCACATAACCTGCATACTTACTTCATGATGACCTGATCAAGAAAAGATTCCATGTATAACAACGTGTTCGTATGACACTATACATCGGCACAGCAACTATAACGTTTGAAAGGATTCACTGACATTGTTCACAATAACTTTGCTGTGAACTACGCTACATTGTTACATCGTCAAAGACAGAAACATTGCTCATGTAAGAAAGCGGTTCGCTAAGCAACAGGATGATGATGAATATTCGGATGCGCAAAATCGACTAAGACCTCGTTTTACTCAGCGTTTTACTTCTAATATTGTGGTTAAATGACATTACGTATATGCCACGTGCATACTTAAAAACATAACTTTGGTAAATTGTTTCAAGTGATGTTCTATCAAGAAATTTTCGTAAGAATATATTTTAGCAAGCTAAAGTGAAATGACTAACAGTTCCAAATAAAGGGAAATAATACAGAAATAACTGTCGCGAAAACATCAAGGGGAGACAACAATGAAATTACGTCTCGGATCTTGTTCGATTGAAATTCGCGGTGATCATGAACACTTGGATTGATAATAACAATATATCACATGGTGGACAATCATGGACATTGTCACGAATGTATTGCTACATACATCAATGAACATTATGCGAACTTTTGTTCATTCGAAATGACTTTGGATCAAGGAATGGAACAAAGGTTATAAATTATTAATTAGTGATTAATGTGAAATAACTAGAAATTGTTGAGGTTTTGACACAATTTTGTCACACTCACATTAGACTTTATTACAATTATTGGCTAATATGCCAATCTATGAGTTATTTTCACCACACATAAGCATAGATTCTCTATTGCTCACACTTATATGTTACATTCATGACATATAATTATGACACACACATAATATTATTCATTTTACAAAATGGTGCAGTCATTCACATTGTTGATTGTTTGTCTGCCTCATGTCATCTATTGTACCTATTACTTAATTTTAATGCTTTGCATTTTGAGACTAAGTTACTAATGTTACCTGACAGGACATTAGGTGTTTTGGACAATGTGTGGTGTGATAGTGCCTGGACTGACATAATCATTTCATTTTTACATGTTGGCTGATTTTGCTATGGTTACCTCACACTAGTGCTAAATGATTTGTATCCGTTGTAGTCGATGGTGTTAGTAATGTTATTACTAATTTCCACACCATGAGTGTTTATTTCCCTACTGTGGAACACAAACCTGGGTGCTGTAATATTCATACCAACTGTGAAATTTGATGTTACCATCTTTTCACTCCAGTGATGTTTTGAACTCACACAACGTAAATAATGAAAACTCCGTTTTCATTATTTAACGGGAAAAAAGGGGGGGGGGGGGAGTAAATGTTATGGCTAAAGTTCATAACATGTGTCGATGTCAAATACAGTTCGACATCCTGGTTGACTTGTTTATGAGTACGTTGCCCTGGTTTCAGAAAGTGACGTCATTACGTTTGCTGGCCACCTTTGCAGACGTGAGTTTTGCCTGCTGTCAACTAAAGCGTGCCTTGGCATTCATTCCGTGTGTGGTGTTTCAAAGTGTTGGACGCATGTTTATTATGCTCCTGAGAATTATGGTGTTTTACTAGATCTTGAATATGTTGTACCATCACTAGCTTACCCATACACCTCCGTATGGTAAGACTAGATTCTTTATGAAAGAGATAAAGATGATCCTTGTAGTACGTGAGTGACATAATTCATATAATCAAAAATGTGTGGAAAATGTCTTCGACATTGTTCTAAGTACAAGACTGTACAGAGACGCTAGAGACCGTCTTCTTAATGCCATTACTGCATGACCATATTCTCAATATAATTAATAGGAGCTTTCAAGATGTTTAATAAACTGTTTTGTGAATCGTCCAACATGGCATTGGAATGTCATTTATGCTTTTGAAGAATACGGCTCTTCGGGCGGGTGATTTTTTTTGTTTTTTTTTTAATCTAAACAGCGGCACTCGAGCTTTCCAACCCTTGTTTGCCCAATGACACGTCATTGCGAGACTAGGGAGCCAGTGGACTTTCCTTCCAACCTGGTCAGGAGCTTCGCTCCTTCCCATCCACAGAGGGTTTATCTGGAGGAGCCGTTCAGGTTATTCAGTCAAATTCCCGGTAGATGACACTCCTACAAATGCCGTCGCCCAGGCTTGAACCTTGAAAACCTAGTCGCTAGCGCAACGTCTTAACCATTACACCAGCGCGGCTCTCCCGGGCGGGTGATAACGGGACATACCCTTAACTGTGTGATTCTTATGTAAAAGAAGCATCATCGCCACACCAAATATCATACATACAAGCCCACAAATCCAAGAAGAAGAGGAGAGCCCGTATCAAAGAGTAATGACATTTCTATCACAAAGGGGAGTCTTCAAAAGATATTCAGATATGCAAAAACAATGCTGCTTTGGCTGAGCACGTTAATTCTAGAATCTGCCAACCACTTTTGTGAAGAATTAAGCAATGATTAATTTTAGCTCTTTAAGCCCCCACCTCTGATTTACTCGGTAGAATTATTATTATTCTAGTATTGCTCTGTTTAGAGTGTGTGTAGTAAATTAACTTAGACAAACATGCCGTAACTTTAAAATGATTAAATCGAAGCTAAATTTGTAAAATTACAAATAACAAAATTTAATAATTACTTAAGTTTTAACAGTTTGAAAATAACTGAATAGTTTAGAAGAAAAGCTTCATCATTGATTTATAGTAGAGTCGATGGGAAAAAAGTTCACTTTGGCAGCGTATATTTTGCACTTAGCTGCCAGTAGTAGTTTCTGCTCCCGCTGAAGGTTTTTTTTACACTGCTCAGGCTCGTTGCTGGTCACTGTTGTCGGGTGTAGCTCGTTTCCCAGAAATGTCAAGGAGAGTCTACAAAGTTGTTCCCTCGTCTTAAAGTGTAGGCCACTTGTCCCTTCCTTTTCCAGAGATAGTACTTTCTGCTAGTACCACCAATAACTGTGATAAAGAATAGAAACAAAACGCTCTTCTGAGTATTGCGTTCCTCGACACATACGTATGTGTCCTCTTTCTTCTATTCTACGATTCCATTTATCTCAGAATTTACCCTCGATGAGAATTAAATTGAAACCCTCGTGATAAAACTGTCTTTACATTCAAATTGAGTAGCTTTAGCTTTACATTACATTGAAATGATAAAGTTAAAAGCTCAGATAGAATATGTTTACATTTAAATTTCCACTGATTGAAAAGCGTTCACAATATAAATTGAAAATGTTTTCATTTATGTTTACACTGATTTGAAAAGTTTGAAATTTCCATTAATTTTAAAGTACATATGTTAATATCGACATTTACACTGGTTTAAAACTGCATGTATTATACTTAGAATGTACAAAATTTCTTTCATCTTTTCCTCCCTGCTCCGTATGGAACTTATGCTGTTAGTTCTCTTTACGAAACTAGCAATAAAGCAATCACCAGCCCCTGCAGTGGTGGTTCATGAATATCATTCTATACTCTGAGGTTGCCAGCTTCAAATGACTGAGTGTCGTGAATTATTCTAATCCCCATATATAAATTAAAACGTAAATGCAAAGCCTAACAAATAAATTTAATAAAAGGAAAGAAGAATGGTAAAGAACAGTGCTGTCACAATGACTGTACTCGAAATCCCCCTTGTTTTCTACTTCGTCTGCAAATTGTAACGCTTTCACGTTGATAGTAAAAGCCTACTGTATTATTACCCGCTTTCTTCAATGAAACGTGTACTGTATTTCTTGGAAAAACCTTGAGATACGCAAGCTGATCAATGACCTAAATTTAATATTTCATTCATTCCATTTTATACACGGCGTAACTAAAAGACAGATGGACTAAAGGATAGAGAGAAGGGAGAGGCAGAAAGCAGGGACACCTGCAACACTAAACACGCGTCGCGCGATACACAATTGCTGCCATCACGCGTGTAAGGCCACATGCACTAACTTTATTTCAAATCGACAGTGATAAAATTCACTACCCATACCAGAGTTAGGTTTTAAAAATCCTGAAAAACGCTTATTGGGAATTATGACATTATACCGGTTTACGTTTGAAAACATGACAGCACGACTATCCTAGAAGAAAATGCATATTGGCTCCATTAAATTCGTATATTTGGGTTCCTTAGGGTTTGCTGACAAAGAATATGTAAAACGTTACGCAAATAGTCTAGGAATTACCAAGTTATGGCCAAAATAAAATAGTGGGGGTGCCTGACAGCATGAAATCATTTCTGCTCATAAAATTTTTTTATAACGTGTTTGAAAAAACATTACGTACGGAAATAGCCTACCATGTTAACTCCTATGTGATTGGAGCGCAAAAAATGAAAGACTAAACACGATTGGTCGGACTATAAATACTATCTTGTGTTGTCAGGGGAAACGTGAGAAAGGGGTACTTTTTTGAAAAGATGTGTAGACATGGTTTGATTGGGTAGAGCTACGAATATACTCCATTCAGAGCGTCTGTTCATTGCCACATCTTGTAATAAACCTACTAAGAAACAGTACGTTGAGCACCAGTGTATATTTTTTATAAAATAAAGCCTGGGACATCGGCAGATCGGAGTTGTGCTATATTCATTGCCAGTCAACGAAACTGTTTATTATTATTTCCATGAATTGTGGTAAGCTTGAAATATTCAATATCTTTTAATGAAAATTGAATGTAAATTGATAATTTATGTCTGTATATATGTGTGGTTCAGTAGCGAACATGATGTAAAGCCTATAGTGCTCCAGCCTGAACAGAAGGTGTCGGAGGAAAGTAAAACTGCATGGAATGGCCAAACAGTACACTGACACCTAGATTATTAACTAGAAAGAAATAATGCTGGAATAGCAGAGGCGTAGTAACCATTAGGGAGGGAAATACTGGTATAAAGTATTTCAGAAAAGCTGACAGTTGGCCTAACGCTCTGAACTCAATGTTTGTGATGTATTGTGCTCAGTGTAGAAATGGAGTATAAATTAGTTCTGACGTAGAAGGTACAACCTTCTTGTTTCAGGGACCGTGGTCTTAAAGTTATTGAGCAGCACCTGGTCAGAGCTTTGCTGAAGCCAGAGGTGGACAGCATACTCCTTGGTCCATATAGCAACCAGTGGGGTGGCTCCAGAACTCATTACATTAATCGAGCAGAGGAGTCTTTTACTGCAGTCATCACGCAAGATAAGAGAGTGTGGCCATGGAGCTCAACATTATGTACCCCCATCTTAAAATGACATTATAAACTAAAATTAAGAGGGGAATTTAATTGTTTTAATACCAGGAACTGAGAACATCTCCAATACTAGTTCCAATAGAAACAAACTATTGAAGTCATGATGACAAATACCAACAGAGCTTGAACAAAACAAAACCAGTATTACCTCATATTACCACTACACAACTGACACACATAGGATACCATTAATAATATATGTCACTATAAGAATCATATTAATAAATTCTGTATATATAACTTGTAATTAAAATTGATTGTGATTCCTGGTTCCCTTTGTATTTGAATCAGGACACATATACATTCATGACAGCACTGAATACATATTGTTATTTGAAAAGTTATCAGTGACTCCTTTAAGATATCCTCTTAGAGTGTTATATGTATGTGAGTGTCACAGTGTTGTCAAGTGTGGTGGAATAAATTAAATTGTTTATCTGTCTGTTGTTGTTATGACTTACACTTCATCATACACATACCCTAGACATATAACGTAGTCATCACACTATTCCAGAATAATTCTGACTTAGGTATACATATGTGGCAGTAAGTAAGGTTATCTATAATACACTACTCTTATTAGATATAGATACCTTCACAGCTGATCTCAGTCAGTACACTAAGTCCCCTATAAATATTTATAACATCCCACTTTACCACATATATTGGGGTCTCGCCCTCGGGATTTTGAATCTTTCCCTATTACAAATATTGGGGGTAATTCACTTCAGGGAATAATAAGAATTAAAAGGTATCCTTGGGTGAAAATAAATAAGGTTGAGCTCACAGTGCCTGTGTTGTCTTGAGTTAATTAGTCATAGATAAAATTGTTTAGACATTTATCTGTTAGACAATGGCCGACCTGGCAAAATTTCGATCTGCTGCTGTACAGACTGCGAAAGAGTTAGGAATGGACGGGCAAATTATGATTTCTTATGTCACTGCTGAATGTGACAAATATATTGAACGGGAAGAAAGAAGATTAGAAAAAGAGGCCGAAAGAAAAATTAGAATCTGAAAGATTGGCCGAAGATAAGAGAATAGAAGCTGAAAAAGAGATTAAGAGGTTGCAGATTGAGGCTGAGGCTAAGAGGTTGCAGATTGAGGCTGAGGCTAAGAGGTTGCAGATTGAGGCTGAGGCTAAGAGGTTGCAGATTGAGGCTGAGGCTAAGAGGTTGCAGATTGAGGCTGACAAAGAGGCTAAAGCATTGGAAGCAGAAAGAGAAGACAAAAGATTAGCTGCAGAAAGGGAAGCCGAGGAAAGAAGAAATTAGCTGCAGAAAGGGAAGACAAGAGATTAGCTGCAGAGAGGGAAGCAGAAAAGGAGGAGAAAAGATTACAAAGGGAACATGAGTTACGACTAAGGGAGTTTGAGTTTCAAGGCCATGCTCCTGAAAATGGTGCCAGTCCCTTTGCCTCTGATGCCACTGCTAGCCAAGGAGCCTCAACCTCAGCTATGAATTTTCATTTAGATCATTTTGTTGAGAAAGACGATGATATAGAGAGCTATCTAAATAGGTATGAACTATTAGCTACCACATATGGGTTAGAGAGAGAAAGGTGGAGCTTAAAGTTATCTCAGGGACTTCGTGGGGCAGCTTATGAAGTTTTTGCAAAAATGAGCAGAAGTGATCAGGAAAATTATGACATGCTAAAGCAGGCTCTTTTGTTAAGATATGATAAGAATGCAGAATTTTATAGGAAAAAATTTAGGAATGCTAAACTACTGTCAGGTGAAACCTATCACCAGTTCTCTGCACGAATAGAGACATACTTGGAGAAATGGACTTCTCTGGGGAAAACCCAAGATCTTAAGGAAATGGTCCTTATAGAGCAATTAAGAGAGTCCATGGCTCCAGACCTGAGAAAGTTTCTCATGGAACAAGGTGCAGAGAGGCTGGGTGAGTTGCTAAATGTTGCTGAAAGGTATCAAGCAGCTCAAGCAGAGGTAACAGGTAATAAAAAGAAACAAGTGGATAACTTTAGGGCACCACAGAACTTTAATAAATTTGATCCTAGGGATCAAAACAAAGGTAAGCACCAGTTTGATAGGCCACGGTATGAAAATAAAAATAAAACCCCACAATTCGATGAAAGGAAATATGATGAAAGAAAATCTTTCAACCAAGGAAAAAGGTGGTGTAAAAATTGTAAGATGAACAATCATGACACTGACCATTGTAGAAGGAAACCTCCTCATTGTGCTGCTATGACATCGGGGAAAAAGGAAAAGAAGGTCAAACCTGAAGAACTACAGGAACCATACCACCCCCCAGTGTGTGAAGATGTCATCTGTAATGGTGTCACTATAAGGTGTTTATATGATACCGGTTTAGATTACGATTCCGTTGTGAGTTCTCACCTGGTGCAGGCCGATCAATACACCACAGAAACAGTGGAGATTCAAACTGCAACCAAGGATGTAGCTACCATGACACTTCCCGTCGCCCGAATAAAAGTGAAAACGCGATATGTGGAAGGAATCATAAAAGCAGCAGTGATAAATGAGCCAATCTACCCTCTGATATTGGGGTGTAGATATGTCTTCTTGGGGAATCCCAAGAGACCTGTGATATTGGCAACAGTGCAGACCAGATCACAGTCTAAAAAGGAGGAGGATAATCCAATAAATACTCACCCAGATGAGATGAGGAAGGCACAGGCTGAGGACACAACACTCAAGCCATGTTTCAAGAAGTTGCCCAAATCTCATACACCTCCAGGCAAGGGAGAGTTTTATATGAAGAACAAACTGATATATAGGAAGGCTGGATCTGAATCCAATGGTCACGGACAGCTGGTCCTTCCCACTTCATATAGGACTAAAGTGTTGGAACTAGGGCATGCGATTCCCTTCAGTGGTCATATGGGAATCAGCGCAACAGGACAGCGAATAGCTTGTCATTATTTCTGGCCAGGAATAACTGAAGATATCAAACGATATGTAAAATCCTGTCCAGAGTGCCAACGAGTAGCACCTAAACATTGGACTGCACCAGCAACTCTGGGGGAAATGCCCATAGTGGGAACACCCTTTGAGAGAGTTGCCGTGGATCTTGTGGGACCTCTCACCCGAACCAAGAGAAGGAACAGCTACATTCTGACTCTGGTGGACACTTGTTCTATGTGGGGAGAGGCAGTAGCCCTGTCATCGATTGATTCTAACATGTGGCAGAGGCATTGCTCACAATTTTCACAAGGTTAGGCTTTCCCAATCAAATCTTGACTGATAATGGCTCTCAGTTCAAGGGGAAACTAACTGAAGAAGTTTTCAGGATCTTCCAGGCCAAACACTTCCATTGTAGTGTGTACCATCCCCAAGGGAACGGCCAAGTGGAAAGATTTAACGGCACGTTGATGTCGATCCTGAGAAAGTTGGCACACGAAAAACCAGATACATGGGACCAGTACCTGCACGCCGCCCTCTTTGCTTATCGGGAGGTACCCCATAGTTCAACCGGTATGGCCCCGGCAACATTATTGTTTGGAAGGCCAATAAAAGGTCCACTCGAAGCTTTGTTAAGAACGTGGACTGATGAAAAGGCAGAGGAAAACATTACATCTTCATACCAATATGTGAATGAGCTGACCACTCGTTTAAAAAACTGGCTGGAAACTTGCCAATGAAAATTTGAAACAAGCCAGGAAGAAACATGCTGCCTATTATAACAGGAAGGCGAAAGACAGAGATTTGGCTGTGGGAGAGAAGGTACTGCTTCTTCTCCCCGGGAGTCAGAATAAGTTACAGATTGGATGGCAAGGTCCATATACAGTTTTAGAGAAGGTGTCTAGAACAAATTATAAGATAGATAAGAAGGGGAAAGAAAAAATCTATCATGTGAATCTCCTGAAGAAATATTTGGAAAGAGAACATCAGGAAGAGACACACTTGTTGACCTTGTCCATCGCCATGGAGATGAAAAAGGAACCACTTTCATCATTTGAATATCCATTACACCCCTGTGAGACAGCAGCACAGGTGAAAATCAGTACACATTTAACAAAAACTCAGAAAGAGAGAGTGCAACAGGTTCTAAATAATCATGCAGAGGTGTTAACAGACCGACCAGGGCATACAAACCTATTGGAATATGATATGAAACTGATAGACCCCACACCTGTCTGTATGAAACCATATTCGATTCCGTTTGCTAAGGAGAAAGCTTTGAAGGAAGAGATAGACTATCTGTTGAAAGAAGGAATTATTTCACACAGTGAATCCTCATATAGTTCCGGTGTTGTACTCTTAAGGAAGCCCTCTGGAGAACATAGACTCTGTATAGATTACAGGAGACTGAATGCTATTACAGAAGGACAGGTGGATCCATTGCCGGATACAAATCAGCTGTTTGCCAGACTAAATAAAGCTAAATATTTCTCAAAAGTGGATCTGAGTAAAGGATACTATCAGATTCCAGTAAAGCCTGAGGTTAGACCATACCTAGCTTTTAGTACCTCAGAAGGACACTATGAGTTTAATAGATTGCCATTTGGATTGAAGAATGCGCCTAGTGTCTTCTCTAGAATGATGAGAAAATTATTGGACCCTCTGAATAATCCATATATAAAAAATTTCATGGATGATATCCTTATAGCAACAGAAACATTTGAGGAACACATTGACTCTCTGAATATGCTGTTTAATCGACTTAGGGAAGCAAATTTAACAGCCCGACCAACCAAATGTTGCGTTGGATGTAAAGAATTGGAATTTTTGGGACACACAGTTTATCAGGGAAACATGACCCCTGACCAAAAGAATTTAGAGAAACTAAAGAAAGCCCGAGACCCACAAACACTCCCTCGTGAGAATCCTTTGTTCATTATGTGGTTTCTCTCCAGAAGTCTATCAAAACTTTAATTCCATATGTGCACCGTTAAACTGATTTGACACGGTAAGAAGGACATCCAGATCCGCATTAACATGGACACCACAATGTGAAATGGGTCTTACCCTTGAAGGACAAGCTCCAATGGTAAACCCCATTTTGGAAATAACCCTGGACTTAAGTCCCTACCCTTCACCTCCCCCTAAACTGTCCAGTTAATATAGGGTAGGTAGGGTGCCTTAAACTACTAAGAATTAATCCCCATTGGATGGTTCAATTAAGCCCTCCAGGCATTTATGCTATCAGAAAAATTGCATCTTCGCCTCAAATTTCACCTACTCCCCTACTCGGAAAACCCCCCATCCATATTCCCGTCACTATCCCACCCCACCCAACCCAAATACCTAAATCATACATTTCCTAGCGATTACATATTCCTCTTTCATTAAAAATTCTCCTTACTGTCAATACTGAGCCCCACTATTTAACAGTCATAGCACCACCCCACCCTTACATAATCCAACTTATAATAACACTTCCACTACCAAATTTGCCCCCACACGTAATAATAATCCTCCGGTCCCCCCCATACCTTACAATTATTCCATAAATAAATCACACCGTCCACACCCCCATACATCCCTCCCCACATTCAATTTCAATATCAACAATTTGCCTCCACCCTCCCATATCAAATTTCACCCTCAACATTACCCAATACTACAACACAAACCCACTAATTTTCCACATTCTATGGCAAAATCAAACCTTTCCCAACCCAAAATACACCCTCTAAACATCCCACTAACATACATTTATCCAATACCAACACCCAAACCCAACCCCTTTCATCATCCCCATTTACCCACCTAGTCTATACCACCAATACATACCTCTCCCTCCTCCCCAATTAAACCTATACCTCACATTACATCAACAATCCCCCTGCAATAAAACAATTATCAATCCCCCCACATCCTACCTTATAATTCAATAACCCTCAAACTACCCCCCATACCCCATACAAACACAACCCTAATCCCCCCCCAATCACTACTCTCACTCCACCTCTCCACCCTATAACCACTTAAATACTTACCATCAAAACAACCTTCAATTCTATACACTCCCCCCCCTCCCTAAACTTTACTTACATTCAAAACTCTATCCTCAATTTATCACTCCCTCAACAAACCCACACCACACTTCACCCATAAACCCTCTACTCTCTCATTCCCCCCCTATTCACCAATCATCCACCCCTTTCTCTTACCTTCCCCCATTTCCCTTCCCCCTCCCATCTACCCAAACCCCGCCACCATTCCCTATCACCCCAAACCCACCCTAACTCTAACTTAAACCCCACCATCCCCCCTCAAAAATTTCCCCTCACATCCAACACCCTTATAAACCTAAATCCCCCACCATCCCTACCCCCCCCCACCTAAATTCATCCCACTCCCCATTATTAATCCAACCATCCCCAAAATCCTCCTACCCCAAAACCCAATCCCACTACTCAAATTTAACCAACTTTAAATCACTCCCCCTCCACATACCCCCAACATTAAACTTTACCTCCCGTCTACAATTCCAACCCCCGGCCTAACATTCCCCCCACCCCATCTATTTTTATCATTCCCTCCCATCCACCAAACTATCACAACCCCAAAAAAAAAACACCTATAAATCCCCCCCCCCCCCAACCTAACTTCCCCTACTTCCACCCCCAATAACACTCCACATATCAATTATCTCCCCCCACCCCTCCCTCCAACCCCTCATTACTTCCACCCAACCACACAATCATAATACCTTTTCCCCACCTAATCTACTTTTACCAAAAACCTCCACATCCCTCATATACTCATTCATTAAATCAATTTACTCTCATCTCCCAAACCACAAACTTCTCTACATAACCCATCCCCCCCAATACCACACCCACCATCACCCCTCATCACTATCTAATCTCCCCCCCGCCCGCCTCACAAAAAACAAACACACCTCCATTTCCACATCCTCACTTCTAATATCCCTAACCAAAACCATTCCAATCCCCCCCATCCCCTCCCACTAAACAAACCCCACATCCAATATTACCTCAATCCCACAACCCCCACAAAAACCATCCCCAATCCATACCCAATCACCAAACTTAATACAACACCATATTTTTAACCATACTCCTTTCCCCCTTCCCATTCATCCCCACCCCTCCCACACCATCACCCCTCCCATCCCTCTTAATACTTCTTCCGCTACCCCCGATCATTTCATTCACCCCTACCCCCATCCCCCACCCACTAACCCCACTAACCTCCCACCATCATTTCCTCCATTATCCTCTTTTACTACCCCAACACCTTCTTTCATCCACCCCCATTACACCCTACCAAAACCTCATCCCTCATCCCTAATTCCACCCTAATCCCACCCCAATAAATAGTTAGGTCACAGATGAAGAGTATCTGTGTCTTCCCATCCCTGTGTGACTGTGTCACCTGTTGTGTGTGTGTACTCATTACTGTCCAGCACTCGTCCACCAACCTCAACATGAGATCCCCATTCGTTATCTTACTTATAACAATTACTCAATGTCCCATCTCAGCCCCCAGTCTCCCTATCAAATCTTACTCCGCTTATTTCTCTGATGTACAATCCACCCCCAACCCCTCTATCCGCACATCAATATCCACACATGCACATCTGTGTGTGTCCCTACTCCCTGTTCCCAACCCATCCAACCACACCCATACCTTCCCCCCCAAACCAATATTCTTGACCTAGTAACTTCCCATACAAAATTCCCTCACTCTCCACCTGTGTTATATTTTCCCATGTATCACCCCTTAATAACCCTCTCCCCAGAAATCACCAGTGTGTGTATCTGACAGGAGAAACATGTCCTTATTTTTTAACTCACCCATAGATGTCAAACCAACCCTATGTTCCCTCATTCTCCCATGACCCATGCTGTTGTGTGAATACCGCACCAGTTACTGTCCCCCCCCCCACCAATGCATACTATCATCGCGCATACTCCCCACCTGTCTTCCTACTCCCCCCCCTACCCGCCCCCACTACTAACCCCACCACATAACCACACGATCCGCCATATCACAGATATCCCCCATTCATCGTGTGTGTGTGTGTGTGTGTTATGTAGCTCCTCCACACGCACATGAGATCTCTATTTAATGCTCCGCAACATTATTCACTCATCACACCCCCCTCCCCCCCCAGTACACTCCTCCTCACCCACCCTCGTATGCTCAGTTGCTATCTATGTGTTTGTGTGCAGCTGTGTGAGTGTGTGTCTCACTACCTTACCACCGCCTTGATCCTTCCCCACAAAACCAAATGACATGCCATCCTAGACACACCCTGATCCACCTGTACTATAGTTCCCCGATGTACTGTACCCTCTGAGCTATAATACATCCACGTGTGTCTACTGTGTGTGAGTACCTATATCAAGTTACACTCGTTCGCTGATGTATGTGTGCTCGTGCGCTAGTAACTATAATTGAGTATTGTGCACGTCACGATCACAGCACCCTAGCGAGGACTCGCTTTGCGTAGTGAGAGCGAATATATGGTGTGACTCGCTTGTACTGTGATGTCTCTCGATCATCTCTGCAGCAGTCTCTAGCGACGTGCATGAGAGACACTCCCGTTCGTCTAGAAGCCTCTTCTTCGCTCTCCATCATCCTCCATGTGCCTCTCAATATTAATTATCCCTTCACTGTAGTCTCACCACCTTCCTCCGTGTGTCTCTCAGTCTGATGACAATAAGATCTCAACTCTCCTGTAGAGATTCCGAATCCAGTAGCTACCTGAGATGTTTGCACGGAAGACAACACACACATCCACTGTGCTCTATCCTCTACAGAAGTCCTGCTGGTTTCCCGACGTGCGTGATAGGGCGCGAGCAGTGTGCTGATAGTCCCAATAGAGCCTGTGAAGATACGCTCAGTGTAGCTATCAGACCTCTCTAGGAGAGTGACAGTTCCCTACAGTCCGTCACAGGCTCACTATTGACTGTACTGTTACTTCATGTCCTATGTGAAGTCTCCTATACAAAATTAAATTTATAAAACATTACCACGACATATTGTTATACCGAGGGCCTTCTCGTGTTGTGGTTTAGTGTCAGTTGGTTTGTGTATGTTGGCTTGAAATTTCTGATCCGTGATGCACGGTGTAATATTCTAGATTAGCGGAATGGGCATAGTGACAAGAAATCTTGATGCACCCTGCTTATGGTTCTCTGAGAGACTGTCCAGTGCAGTCAGTGATGATGAGGCTCATTTCTACGATGTATACCTAAATAGAGAGAGTGAGATAGAGACTTCATAATACATGTGTCCGCTATTAACTTGTAGAGTGTCTCAATTGTATACTAATTATGTCAGAAAGCTCCTGACTGGTGTAGAAGCGTCGATGTTGTAGAGTTTTAAAACGCTCAATTACGCAAAGTATTCGGCCCTGACCAATAGGTATCGATGCTCACTGTAGACGCTTCACAATGAGTTTTGTAATGAATGGCTTACAGACAGCTGTGACCTTTACAACGTTCAATTTTCACCATGAAGTGTGTTACTGCGCACTCACTCATAATCATTATAGCGTACGACTGCCTGCTGCCATGACTCGTCTACGCAGCTATTCAGCTTGGCGGTCAAGTAACAAAGGGTAGCGTCTCCTAGTTACCGACTGTGTCCTAAACAACGCTAGACACGACATAATCGATCGTGTATGGAGCGTTCAATAATTGAAACATCTATCGCAATATATTAAATGTCTTAACCTTTACATTTGCACGTCCGCTAACCTTTAGCAGACGGCGTTAATATCATATACCGTAACAATTCCCTGTACACCGGGGAAAAAAAATCGATAGATTTTTTTTTCAAGATCTATCCGACTTAACAATTTTTCAAAAAAAAAATTTAACACAATCGTGACATATGGCCGACGATGTTCTGAGTAGAACCGTGTCGCGGTCATGTCAACTAACTATTTGTCATATTCATCTAACATTAATCACATTATATATCAATATTATACATATTATTATATCAACTAAATAAAATGTCCAATGTTAATAGTGAATGATAGAATTAAATTAAAGTAAGGTCTGTCGTATTAGTATGTCATATAGGAATTAATTTGACTAATTAAAATTAAATTAATTAATTAAACTAAGAGTTAAATTATTAAGATTCTAATATAACGCGATGTTATGAGAGAAGAAAAGACAAAATAAGTGAGAAGAAATAGAAAGAAATTCGAATATAAGTTTAACTTAATTGGGTGTGTTAAGTGTTAGTGAATAATAACTATCTAATTTAACTAACTAAATAACGTATAGGTACATTAAAAAAAATATTAATCTAATACTTGTGTGAGATTTATTTTCTCTTTTCATAATTTCTTCTTTTTATATTTCGTTCTCTTTTTTTGTTCTTTCATTTCATTTTTTTCTCACATTTCATTTTATTGATAATAATTCAATTAAGAAGTTAAGTTAACTAATTAATTAGTATAGGATATGATGATCCATCTGTAGTCTTGATCCTGATGAATTCTTTTAGGCAAAAATGTTCAAACGTTTACGTTGGAAAGAAATGTCAATTATCCTAGGATCCAAGAATTAAGTGCACATAGGATAATAAGTTCGACTTGTCGTCAGATATTGTTCCATGATTGTTCAACGAATATTCATATATTGTGTATGGACGTTAGACGAAGTTTCAGTGTCAATATGTATACCTTGATTGTCTTTAGTTCAATTCTGTGATGCATATAGTGTTTATAAATATTAAATTGAAGGCAAGGTTAGTTCCCTTATAGTTGCTACTTCGTTATATCCAATGTAGTGATGATTGACGTGTTTTAGGAATGTCAATGTTGATCATTCGTCGTCAATAGGATTACGTGACAACGCATCCGCCACAATATTTTCAGTGCCAGGAATATGTTCAATGGAGAATTCAAATGGCTGTAGGATGATTGCATATCTGGCGAGTTTTTGGCTCTTGTGGTTAGATCGACGCAAAGATGCTACAGCACGTTGGTCAGTTTGGATGGTGAATGGAGCACCAAGCAAAAACTTTTCAAGTTTAGTTATTGCCCATATAACTGACAAAAGTTCCTTGTCCACTGTGGAATACTTTGTTTCTGCCGGCTTTAGCTTTCTTGAAATATATAAGGTAGGATGTAGAACGCCATCATGGTTCTGGAGCAGGCATGCACCAATGCCGTAGTTACTAGCATCTGTTCGTAAGAAAAATCTTTTGGAAGCATCGGGAAGTCTTAAAATTGGTTCATGCGAGAACAAATTTATAATTTTGTTGAAAGTTTCATTGCATATACCAGTCCATGTCACCTTCACCGGCATGTCTTTTTTTAACAATGAAGACAATATAGCCGTGATAGATGACAAGTAAACCTATGCTGTATTGGGCTGAGCATAGTTAATACCAATAACGATATTACTGTTTTTTGTAGGCATGGTAAAACACAAATAATACAAAAATAAGAAGTGTTATTGTAGATAGGACAAAACAAATGTCACCTAATAGACAGGCCTACAAGATCTAAGTCATATAAGAATAAATGACCAATAAGGAAAAGAAATGATGACTGACTAGAGCTGAGTCATCAAGAAATAAGACAAAAGGGTGAGCGTACACCATTATCTGCGTGGCGCAGAATCAGGTACTAATTGTAACTTTAGATAACGGTGATGAAAATAAACACCATTATCACGCTCGATTACCCAACGAGCGTCTCGATTGTTACGAAATGTAACCATCGCCTGTCTATTCTGCCCATTGCATGATGGCAGAAGACGAACAAACTTAACGTTTGCTGTATAATCAAAAAAATTTCTAAGTGCCTGCCAGGTAGTATCCTGCGGCAGATTTCGCACTAACACTGTGCGAGAATACGCACTTTTCCCAATATATGTAGTATCATTGTCACGAAATAGTGGACAATAATGATATGTATTCTTTGTCAAAGAATTAACCTTCCCTTTCAACACCGACATTGTCTTTCTGTTGGATGTCGTATCATCCTGACTGGACTGAGATGTAAAGGTTAAGACATTTAATATATTGCGATAGATGTTTCAATTATTGAACGCTCCATACACGATCGATTATGACGTGTCTAGCGTTGTTTGGGACACAGTCGGTAACTAGGAGACGCTATCCTTTGTTACTTGACCGCCAAGCTGAATAGCTGCGTTTTGTTAACCTTCCAATTCAATGGCATGATATAGCCATTTATATGTGCATTTATGATGGACCAGGGTCAGTCCTAGAACTCTACATGAGAGGAAACTTATTAAGCCACCACTTTTGTTGAAGGACTTTCGTGTGTGGTTACTGGTTGTGTTGCTTGAATTCTGATCGTGCTAATATTCGTACGCGAATGGGGTGAACCTCACCTTTGGTTTCTCGTAATGCCTGAACTTGGCATCAAGATGTAAACAACTGTTCATCTTATTAACTCAGTAACTTGAAGGACTTTCGTGCGCAGATAGAATGGCTACCTGCCGACAGTGAGACTGTGAGTCTAATTACTTCGTATAAAGTAGACGATTATCTTTCTCCTTCCAAGGATTTAGTTAATCACTAACCTCCATAAGTTTCCTCTCATGTAGAGTTCTAGGACTGACCCTGGTCCATCATAAATGCACATATAAATGGCTATATCATGCCATTGAATTGGAAGGTTAACAAAACGCAGCTATTCAGCTTGGCGGTCAAGTAACAAAGGGTAGCGTCTCCTAGTTACCGACTGTGTCCCAAACAACGCTAGACACGTCATAATCGATCGTGTATGGAGCGTTCAATAATTGAAACATCTATCGCAATATATTAAATGTCTTAACCTTTACATTTGCACGTCCGCTAACCTTTAGCAGACGGCGTTAATATCATATACCGTAACAATTCACCACACTGAGACATCCACTAACGATTTTCACATACTAAAATTCACATGGCAATATACATGTCGCGAGAGGTTTTAATTATTTACATACAAGATATCCTGGACATAAAGGTGTATCAGATGATACCAAGATAGTGCCAGATAAGAGACTGGTCTTATAAGAAATACCTCATTCTCTGAAAAGGGTAATGGTGTATAGTAGTCCAAGGTTAATGTCAGCTGTATAGATCACTAGGTGAGGTGGTACTGTGCAATCCTAGTTATCTAAAGTGCTCCTCTCACAGACCTACCCAAGACTATGACTAGGATAATAATTATGATTAAATTTATGACTCAGCTAGGGGTAATCTAATAACTAACCAACAAGAACTTAGAACTGAACTTAAATAAGTCAATAAAGACTGTTGGTACAATTTACAATTTATTATAAACAAGATTTTCTTGTGTTCTTTTAGTAATTTCACTTGAACTCAAATTGGTTCAACAAAATAAACATTTTATATAAGTATATTTCACTTTCACTATATCACAAATTTACAGTTCTTATAATTTTATAGTGACCGTTCATCTTGTCCTCTGTAACCTTGATCTTGATGTAAACTGTCTTTGTGTGGAGCTATTAGTAATACTTTCACTGTTATTAACTGATATTTGTCTTTACTGACCACAACGATTTATCATCAATACAAATCTGTCAATTGGGTTGTGGTAATTTTTGTGTATCTGAAACGTAGCCCAAAACTAGGCCACTTAGCTTATAATTCTCCTCTGAAGGCTTGAACAACAGTTACTGGAGAGAATCCTACAGATGAGGTTCTTCCAAGGGTAATGGTGGCCCCGTTGATGTCCCTCATTAACTACATGGGGCTCTGACAACAAGAATGTCACGCGTATGGAGAGAGCAAGGTCGACACCGGTCAACTGCTCTAGATAACAGTAAGAATATATTGTAGGATGTAGGCAGAGAGGACACTCTGTTGTGACTTCTTGATGAGAGCACGTGGTGGTGACTGACTGCCCTGTGTGGCACTAGTGTCTTCAAGGATGTCTGGTTCACACTCAGGGGTGAAGATTCAGTCCCTGTCCCTTCTTGATTTTTGGGCTCAGCAAAATTGAGGGAGGTCGAAGCCAGGTCCTATGTTACTGACACTCTGCACTGGAGAACAAAGTAAGGGGACCATTAATCTCTTGTCTTAAAGAGATTTTACATACATGAAGTTCCTGCCCGAAGACTCTTGGTCTCAGAGCATAGGCACACTTACCACTGAAGACTTTGACTGTCTAGTACACTGTATGTAAAAGATGTCTCAGTGACTATTGTCTAACAGGCTCTGTCCTCATCCTTCCAAGTCAAGTGTCTCTCCTCTACACTTAATATGTCTTACTATTTTCCACAATCAACAGTGTCTTGTAGTCTGGTGTATCTTTAGTTAATAATTAATACTTAATTATCTTTCAGCAAGAAACAACAGCTTTCATAATGAATACTCATAACAGAGTTGTGTTCTAATAAGGCAAGCAATAAGGCACAGTAATAAAATACTATAAGCAATCATATAAGAAAATTCATCATATTTTATACAGGTACATAATGGATATGGAAGAACTAAATCCAATAGCATAACATATATTTCTTATCATAGTCAACCGCATACCTCTTCTGCAAATTACACTTGTATCATTAAGCAATAATTAAACAAATAATTTTGGGAGATGACTCACCGCACAAGAATCACTTCAGTGTCACACAGTCCGAACTTGAATATTTGAATATATTCATAAGCACGTTATTGACTTTACTCACAGTTGTGTACAATCTGTGTATATTCTTTAAAAGTCTTATGTACTTAAAATTTAGTTTCGGCTGGTTTCACCGTGTTCATCAAGAGTAAAGTAAAGTTAAATTTTCTCTGATAAATACATTTTAGACCGGAAATAGGTGGTCGTCTGTGAGGCACAGGTTAATTTATGTCTCTAAGAAAAACACGCACTTTCCAGTCTTCGCAAAAAAAAAAAAAAACTCTACCTGCGGAATCTAAATTGCCTGATTAACGAAATTTAATACCAGAACTTTACCTGATCTAGCGTTCTCTGAGGAAAAAAAAGAAGGGGGTCATAGGGAAGACTGTGAAACCGTGACAGGATGGACTGAGTAAAGGAATGTGGAAGATTTTGGAAGAGAAAGGATAGACTGCTCCATGACAAAGAGTATAATCCTGCTGATTTAGGCTCTTGAGATAGAGTACACCCTTTAGTGCAGGATGTAACCCTCAATAATATACAGACGAGCTCACAATGGTCATACAGTCTGCCCACAGCTGCAGATGGCAATGGAAGCTTGTGACAATAACTGCTGCTCTAGTCTGCCAGTTTAAATTTTGCGCGAGTCCTAGACTTCCATACGTTCCTTCTTATATAGGTCAAAAGCGTACCCATCGGAAAGCAATGACGTCACAGATATTAGCTTCCTCAAAACCGTGTAATTGGAGACAATGTGTGCATGTATGGAAAATCCAAAATAATTCTAGTTGGCTTATTTCCCAGCGGATTTCCTCCATCTTGGTCTTATTGTAATTCTATGTTTATTCTTTATCATTACAATAACTATCTTTTTCATAGCTTCATCCGACATTTCACTGGAGCAGCCTAAACAGCGGTTATCCCTACTAGGTTCATGTAACGCTGCATCCAACTCAGAATTACTTCGGTATTTTACCAATCCTAGTGAAAGTCCAGCCATCTACTTACAGATAAGGATCCCTAATATTGAATTTTGTCCATCATCCGTGAGGTACTCCGTCCTTAAGCATACACTGCCTGTCCACACTTTCCTTGGTTACTGTGACGTACGTCTAGTTTGACAAGTGAATTCTCCCTGATATGATGGATGATTTAAAGGGACCTTTAGCTTTTCATAACATTAGAACCCCTGAACATTTGTTGTAACTTTTCGTTTGCCAGAACTCATTCCACCGGGACTCATTTAGAAATGCGGCACGAGATCAAAGAGACGAACTGAGGGATTTCAGGGGAGACTATCGGCGTTATCAAAGACAGTAGTGGTCCCTGCTACGAGACGCAGTTGCTTGCCGCTATTTTCGCGTCTCGGTGTCAATCGAGGAACCCAGCGAACGGGGGAAAGCGAAACGGGCAGCAGCGAGCGGATACGAAGACCAGGGGGCGGCTTCTTCTCTTGATTTGGCGGTCAGATCCCCAAAAGTTCGTGAGATCAAATAAGCTGTCAAGTTTATCATGTCCCACTCAACTTACATTCCATTTTAGCTAAATAGACCATGAAGACTAGACACGTTATCACTCGCTGGCCAGACTTTTACAGAAGCACTAGCTTTATTTGAAATCTTGCTAAATTATCCCATGGATTTTCATTTTATTTGCAGTGTTTTCTATTCTGTGCAGAGCGGTAATATATATTGTGTAAAGTGATCAGTGGTCTAGTTCAGTCATTCTATTTCAATGGATTTTGGGTTAAGTTAAATCTATTAAATTAAACCATCTCAATAGTTCCAGTGGTAAATATAATGATCTATCTATCATATTATTTCAAAAGATAATAGATGCTTAAATTAACTTTTAAAGTCGCGAAGGAATTTATAATTAATAAATTCAGTTAAGTCCTAGTTTTATAGATGTGGGTTTTTAACCACTAGAATTCGCGCAGTGTTTATTAAATACATAATTAAATACTCGAGTGTATAATAGGCTTAACGGGAAATTCATCGCGCTTTAGAAGGTTATTTGTTTTCGGTATATTACATGTCTTTTTTTTCTTTCATACAGAGTGATCGTAACCTGTGCGATCCCAGCATTAAGAAAGCAATAAAGAAATCAATCTAAGCAAGGCAAAGCATAAACAGTGTGTAGCGTTCCCCTGACGCAGAACTTGTTGAGACTGTGTAAATTTTTAATCTTTGAGGCGATTCTATGTTTGGAATTCCGCTATCTAACTTATAGCAAAGAAAGCACACCCAAAGACAAATTTAACGCACCATCAAACAACTTAAGTCGTAACGGGAAGAAGAACACTGGCCCGAGCTTTGTTAGTTTACTGACACAGAGAGATAATTCATAATTTCCTGAACAGTGATGTGACTAGTTTTCTCACTGGACTTAAACCCTACCTCACGGATAAAGTGTACCAGCACGCGTAAGAATTTTATTATCAGCGGCATAGTCAAATAGACCACACCATCCTCACCCCGGTATCAGAGACCGTGCCCTCCCATAGAAACTGTTATTAAGAAAAGAGACACAACTACAGATTCATTTTCCAGCGATTACGGGATCCTTTTATGTGCTGACCGCCTACCCGCTAATCTGGGGCTAGAACTTGAACAAACACTCATACATTTAGTTTGAGGTATAACTGCTGTTGTGTTATTCTATGGAGTGCAAGATTTTTTCACAATCGGTAAGTGAGAGCAAGATGAGTGAAGGCCTTTGCTAGCGCGTGTATGAATGACAGGAAATTAATTCTTTTGTGTGACCATTTTGTTAACTTGCTTACCTGGTAATATATATCTTTTCTGTATACCCTACATTGTTCCTTTAAGTGGGATAGTTGATAATTTGTTAACTCTGTTTAAAACCACCTCCTTTCCATTTGCTTAGTAAAGGGAAGAACAGCTGGGAAGAACAGTTTTTTTTTCTATCACCTATACCTAATTTTGTAACACCTCTTTCAGAGTAATTAACTTCACTGTTAGGTTAACGTACCTATGTTCCTGATATTATCTATCTTTGGACTGGGTTTATCTTTGTCTAATAAGCGGGAAGGGCTTAGTCGATACCAATCTTCTTCACCCCTTCCAAACTTGTTATTTGCATTTGTGTACTTATGATAATTTATGTAATATCTGATATTTTTAGTGATTGATGTTTAAAGTGAATAAAATCACATAAACTCATTTAGTTCTGTGTGTTGGACATACCCAAAGCCCAACATTTCCCCTATTCGTTTAATATAGTTTGTATCAACGTCGTGTGTGTGTTTGAAAACACCAAATCGGTGTGCGCGCAGATGCGGGTCTGGAAAACTGGCAAATAATTGTTTGACCAGGAGAGTGAAAGAGAAGATTGAGAGACACGATTTGTCGTAAATAAGTCTGTCTTTACTCTCCTCCAGCACGCTGTGAAGTAACTATTAAATCTCTACATTTTCTATCACTGAGCTTTCCATCATCATTTTCCACTCTAAACCGGACCACTATTTCTACGACTCTTTTCTCTCAAAATAAATTTACGACAGTTACACAGATTTGCAGTCCTACATATTGAATGCCTAACATATTGTAAACATTTCGTGAATGAGATGCCTTCCCATTGGATGACCCGTATGCCGAATTTTTGAACGGTGTCTCGTTTTCGAATAAGGCCAAGAAATGATCCAGAAATTTCATCACAATACATATATATGTTAGTTCACATGTTAGTAATGAAATATAGAATGTAAAATCACAACTTACGCTAATCCTGGCTCACATACTTTTTGCTCTGGTAAATAAAAGAGACTTAATCGGCCTCTTACATGCGTCTGGGGTGTCGTTAACTTAAAGAGTTCCCTCTCTGTGTGTTTCCTTCATTTTCGACAGTTCTAGGCTTCGCTCTGGCAAGGTCTGGTGTCGTGGCACGCGATCTTCACAGTAGTTTTGACTGACTGAAGCGTCAGGTTATATTCACTGTCCTACCCCACTCTGTTTGTTATGGAGCTCTAATGATCAGCCAATCGGATTTGAATACTTTGCATGACTCATCTAGTGCAAAATTTCAAACATTACTTTTCTGAAAATGGGCTGTAAACATCCTATCTCTGGCCGGGAACTCACAGACATATCGGTAACCTCACACGACAATGTGTGTAAGATGTAACAAATTATTACTTTCGCTAAAATAATGCCTTATCTGTTGCTTGAGCACACACAAAATCCATCTCTTTACAACCTTGGCGGAGACGCACCCGTGCCGTATCAGTGATTAAGGAGATAGCGCTGGGCGATGTACGGGTTAATCTGTGTACTGATATCGGCCGCGCCTGGGATTAACCAACTTGGTTGTCGATAATATTCTCTCAGCCGCTCCTGCAAATGTTTAGTATTATCATCCACAAGGAGTGTCCGATAAACAGGCAAGACACAATGTACTGAAAGTAGCGACAGAATGTAGATGTGGTGGATTTTGATGGTATAAAGTGTGGTTGCTATGTTACTAGTGTACTGAATGAGGTCAGTTGTGAAGGTCCCTGAGGATAACAGTTTATGTGAGTTTACAGGGTACCTTGCTACTACCACCTATGACCTCAAGCAGACTTAATTGTGACTAATATGAATGATAGCTACGTATAATGTCTAGGGTAATGAAGGGTGGTGTGCTGGTAATTGAGTACACAAACACACACACAAACACTAATCTTAAGCTCTATGATAAAATCAATTAACACTGTGTTAAAATTTAGGAATTATAATTTTTTTCAAATTTATTTGGTCCTGAACCAAAGTTTCTTCTGGTCAGGACTTTTTAAAAAATAAAATCAAATATGAATCAGTTTCAATAAATTTACATAGAATCAGGTAAAGACATGAAAGACGTGTACATATATATAAGTTGAATCTACTAGTATTGTTATTAACTAAGAGTCTTTAGAATCTAGTGCTGGATGTCGGGTCGGGTATTTTCATCATTCACAGTCTGTGGGTAATAGTGTTCATTTTGCTCTTACACAAGATTTATGGTGGAAAAAAGTTAGTTATACACCAGGGATTTTCTAATATGCTAAGTGGTTGATGAATTTCCGCAGGCCAGATCTACAATACTTAGCTGGCCTGTGACGACTGAAGAAAGCTGTTCCTTAGGCCCACTCCTCAAATGCTCTGAGGTAGTATGGTAGGAATCTTATGTCATGCACTGGTGTACTTGTCAGAACATCTGGCACTAGCACAGTGCCAGACCAAGAAACTCTGAAACCACAAAATTAGGCTATGTCTTAACATACTACCTAATCCACCATGTTTAAAAGCATAAATACATTGCATTACAAAGACAGTGTCAGATCTCTCTGACCGACCCAGCACCTATACATCCAGGCTGTTGTCAATACTGCCCCTTTAGAATTTAAAATTTCAAACTAAATGTCCAATTTTTGGTCAAATGTGTACTGTTTTTCTGTCGGTCGGTCTGTCCTAAGTTGTCAATTCCCAAGTTGGCCCAACTACAAAAAAACTATTCAAATTTTTCCTCACCCACCGCTTAAATTTCTACTTCGAACTTATTTTTAGACTCTCTCCTCCTTGTTCTTCCCTTGTTTACATGTACTCTTTTCCCTCTGCCTTCGTCTCAAGGAAGCGTCCAATGTAACTTTTAGTGAATGCAAAACTGACATGTGTTTGCAAGTCTGCATCGAACAAATCAGTCTTTTGTCAATAACTTCCGAATTATCTGTCCGTCTTTTTATTTGAAAGCATATTATTTGTCAGGAAAAGATAGGCTATTAAACTAGCTAATTTTTGTGATTCTAAACCTATTAATAAGAAAGTCCATATTTTTTTCCCATGTTAGTCTTGAAATCTTTACTACCACGCGTTCACTTCTTTTCCATGTGCGGTCCAGCTATTTTCGAGAGTTTTACGTCATTCTAAACAAGAGCTAAGACTGTTTTCGTGATTCAAGTGTGTGGTGGATTTTGATGTTATGAATTGTTGTTAAATATTATTATTATAATAAATGAGATTAGCTATGAAGGTCCCTGAATTTACTCAATAATATTGTGAACTTTTCAGGGTGCCTTTCCGCTACCACCCCTTTTATCTCATTCAAAATGTATTTATATTAGTATATTAAATGACTTCGTGTTGTGTCTAGGGTTATGAATGTAGAGTGTGATTGCACAATAATCAACAAACATACAAACAAATAGTTTATTATTCACAACAGCACACAATACTACCAAAAACGATTGTCACTTGTGGAACTATTAATATTTGTCCCAATTTTATTCACTGTCATTAGATCGTTCTTTTAAAGTTCTGTAGTTGAGCTCTCAGGTGCCGAACGAGAACTTATCTTGGCCGTAGAATATAGAACCTTTCCTCTGCTCGCTTGACACTCTGTTCCCTGTTTGATAGGCAATGGCCACTAGCATGGGGTCTCAGTAAACAAGCAGAGTCATGAATCAATCAATTTTCAAGCGTTTGGTACCACATTAACGTCAGTATCCAGGACCTCTGAAATGTGAAGGTATGCATCCTTCGTAATATCTAGCATACACTAATAGTCCACAGTTAAGGACATGTACATTACAAACAAAGAAAAGGATCATATCCTTATACAAACCTATGCCACCATTTTCTTTTGATGTGACAATGTACACCAGTATTCCTTTCCCTAATAGTTACAACGCCACTGCAATTCCAGCTGTAATCTCTTCCATATAATAGGATAGGTATTATGCTCCTTTATGACAATCATACCTATTCTTGTAGTTTACACCTCTCTGACAGTCTATCACATGGTGGATCAATCTTTAGGCTTTGCCTCATGTTCGCAAAAGACCCAATCATTTCCAGACATATTTTATTATTTCACATTCAATTTTTATATAAAATACAGGTTAATAAATGTCAAGCTTACCACAATGTTCAATGAAATACACACAGAGATGATGACTGACACAGTTTCGATCTGTTATATTGCCCAGGCTGCTTATAACTTGTATTTTAAATCACAGCCTGCTCTCATCTATCACTGTTGAAAATTTTCTTAGAAAATGGCGTCCCCTTAACGCTTATTCTGACAATATCGATTCAGTTAGCCAATCGCTATTAATTTTACAGTGTAAACAGTCTTTTCAAAAATATCATTCAAACTTTTCCTACGTTTCTTAGGCTATTTATGTTTATTCAAAGGTCAGCCAATAATATTTAGTCTCACTTCAAATGCCACCCAATCAGATTCACTGTACTATCCCAGCCTATCTGTCACCTACTTTTTTCCCAAAAAATATGCGATCTGATCTAAGCAGATATGACTTGACCTGACAGTATCTCTGATCTCTATGTATTGTTTTATCAATATTTAATTAGTTAAGGGACTATTTATATAACTAATAACATATTCTTGGTCAGCAAGTCTTCAGGTACACGAATATACAATTTTTAAGGGGCTATGTGGTTTGGTTCAAAATTCCATAATTTTTTCCATGTTAGTTGTTTATTTAAAACTACCTCCTGTTCAATTTTTTTCTCATGTACTTTCAAGCTAAATACGAGAGCTTAGGTCATTCACAATAAGAGCTTAACATGTTTACATGACCGAGGTGTCCACAATTCTAACTTTTTTCATTGTATTTGGGGAAACCCCTAAGGCAAAGCTTGCCCCTGTGCTAGGGGTGCTTTTAGTTTAAAATTAATGCGAAACGAATTAGCATTTCATCTATCCTTTCCCCCTCCTCGTTCTTTCTTATCTTTGCCTTTATGCCCTATCTTGTTATATATTAATTTAGATATTGTATTTATAAATTCACTACAAAGTGGCTACATGTTCTTACTTTACCTCGTATTTCAAACACTAACTACGAGTGAGCGCGTATGTTAGGCTTAGATTCAAACGCTTGCAGACAGCATTATTTTTTTTTTCTTTTCTCCTTTCCTACCTCGTCTAAACGAATAGGCCTTTCGCGTCCGATGTTATAATTAGTTTTTTTCTTTTTCCAATGACACTAGAAACGATAGTACGATCTACCAAATCAACGCGCCTGTGGCGTAGGCGAAAAAGCCGCAGCTTAACTTAACTATATTTTATCCCTACAATTTATTTTAACCTTTTATCTTTATAAATGGAGGATTTTAGCGCTGTATCAATGTATTCCATCACAGTAGATACAAAATATCTGCTCCAGTGGACAGAGAAAGAAGTGTGCGACTCGGAAAAATCGCAATAAAATCAGTACAAAAATGTAACTGATATTGCCGTAGTGAAAGAGAGATCGGAAAGAGGACGTACCAAAATCATCTTGTGACACCTACCACTTCAGCCGGCACCCTAACAAGAAGCCTGAGTCTAAGACCGTGCTCATGCAGATTTGGTTTCTGTCGCAATGCATTTTATGGGGATGCGGTTGGGGGGAAGGGCCAGCGCCATGTACAATGTCATATTAGTTGACCCTTACGACATGCCTAAGGAAGCTTTTCTTTCATTGTCTCTTCAGAATGTCTCAGGAAGTACGTGGAGGGAGGGGTGAATACTACCGCTGTTAAATAATTAGTTAATTCCCAAACCTTACCCCCACCTTCAACTGCTTGTTATGCTTTCTAGTCGTTGAATAGTCACTATAAATTGCACGCCCACCCAAACAGGGATTTGATTTATCAAACGTGTGTGGTTCGATCCGCATCGTCATTGGAAGCGTTACTTAAGTGACGCTAATTGCATTAGACCAGGAGAGACGATCAAACAGATAGGTAAAATTCCGAAGACGAAGAGATTCAGGTTGTAAAAATATTTTCCCAACTGCAGCTAGCGGGTAAGTAGTGAATCTGGTAATTATCAGATAAAATGTGAAATTTACTGAAGATGATTTCTATTTCTTCCAAGTTTATATTTTTGAGCAATATGTTTAAATTTTCATGGAGAACAACAAACGCAACAATCCAAAAATGCTACAGACTTTCATAAATAGACGTTTGCGTACCTTAGAAGGATTGAAGTCGAATGACATGATCAAATGTGTGAAACTGATGATAAGAACCAAACAAGCACAGGTGGAGCGAAATGTGGAAGATGACGCTGGCTATGGATGGGTCACAAACTACGGAAACATGTTGATAGTTTTACAAGGCAGTTCTTGTATTGTAAACCCCAGGGTAAGAGAGATAGAAGGAGATGGAAGGGAATTAAAGACAGACATGAAATCTTTGAATGATAGAATCCAGACCCCTGAACACAATCTCTATAAACTGCCCAGCTAACGATGGCCTCGTGGCCGGACCTGGCCAATGGCTACTGCGCTCAGGCAGAAGCTGTGGGGCTGCCGCCCTGACCTGGAAAAGACTGTGGGCTTTGTCCTGGCGACAGACTTGCAGGTTTAGCATGGCTACAAATTGAATGAAGAAGAAGTAGAATGAAGATTTATTACAAGTTAAGGTTATTTGACAGTAAATATGACACTTCATGTGAACGATTGACATGTCAATACAGTAAATATGACACTTCATGTGAACGATTGACATGTCAATACAGTAAACCAGTCGTGAAAAAAAAAAAATTATATCAATGCAAGTTTAAACATTTTCAATGAAAAACAAACAAAACAAACACAATGCAAATTAATAAAAATTGGTATTCAGTCAATTTTACGATAAAACGACACAATCAACACAAAGAACGCTTCGGGTTTACTTCCGCAGTTCCCAAACAAGAAGTAAAGAGAAAAATTATTTAGATATCTAAATAATTGTTGTGTTTGCTTCTTGTTTATGAACTGTGGCGTATTATTAAAATTATTTAGACATACACAAGTAGCTTGCTTCACAGATGTCAGTAATTGCAACTCTGAAGAGCCAAAATAATGCAGACCTAGATTACTTAAGAGCAGTGCTTCACAAAGCATGTCAACGATTCAAAAAGAGTTCTGATCCAATGGATCCCATGGGTGACGGTATTGCCTCCCCTGCTTTGCAGTAGTATCCAACAGTGGCCAAAAGAGTATCTAATATAGGCTTCAAAGATGTCTACCTTCGCACAAGATTACTCTTGGCAGATATGTAGAAAGAAGGTCAAAGACGCTTCTACCACAAAGATGTTTTCACAAGATATTGAGATAATCGAAAACCATGCTGTGTCTGGCTGAGCACTTTAATTCTAGAATCTACCGACAACTTTTGTGAAGGATTAAGCAATGGTTTATGTTAGCTCGTTTAAGCTCCCATCTCTGATTAACTCAGGGGAATTCTTATTATTCTGGTATAGCTCAGTTTAGAGTGTGTGTGGTAAATTGACTGAGACAAACAAGCTGTAACTTTAAAATGATTAAATCGAAGTAAAATTTTTAAATTTGCAAATAACAACATGTAATTATCACTTAAGTTTTAACACTTTGAAAATAATTTGAATAGTTATGGATCAAGAAAAGATATCATCACGGCCGTGATAGGAGGTAACTGTTTTTTTTCTCAAGAAGTTCAAGTTGCAGCATGTATTGAACTTAGCTTCCAATGACGGTTCTGCTCCTTCTGATGGGTTGATTCTTTTGACACTCCTCCCACACGTCGCTGCTCAAGGTTGCGGGGTGTAGCTCGTTTCCCAGAAATGTCAGGTAGAGTCTACAAAGTTGGTCCGTCGTCTTAAACCTCAGGCCACTGTTCACTTCTTGTTCCAGAGAAAGTACTTTCTGCTAGTACCACCAATAACTATGGTAAAGAATAGAAACGAAATACTCTTCTAAGTATTGCGTTTTCCAACACATGGTTATGGGTCCCTATCTTCCCAATCTACCATCCCATTTAACTTAGATTTACCCTCGATGAGAATTAAATTTAATCCCTCGGGATAAAACTTTCTTTACATTTAAATGGAATAGCTTTTATAGTTAATTTACATTTAAATGAAAAAGTTAATAGTACAGATAGAACATGTTTACATTTAAATTTCCACTGATTGAAAAATGTTCACAATATAAATTGAATATGTTTTCATTTTTGTTTACATTGATTTGAAAAGTTTGAAACTTCCATTAATTATAAAATGAATATTTTCACAAAGACATTTTCACTGGTTTGAAACTGTAAGTATTATGCTTAGAATGTACATCATTTCTTTCATCTTTTCCTCCCTGCTCCATATAGAACTTGGAACTAATTTATGCCTATAGTTATCTTTACGAAACTAGCAATGAAGCAATCACCAGCCCGTGCAGTGGTGGTACATGAATCATCATTCTATACGCTGAGGTTGCCAGCCTCAATTGACTGTGACATCCACTTGTGATTTTCACATATTAAAATTCTCATGGCAATATTTACCTTGTAAATATATAGAATGTAGAATCACAACTTAAGCCAATCCTGGCTCACAGACATGTTGCTCAGTTGAATAAAAGACGTGAATCCGCCTCTTACACGCGGCTGGGGTGTCGTTAATTTAATAAGTTCCCTCTCTGACTGTGTGTTTCCTTCAATTTCCTCAGACAGCGGTTTTCCTTATTAAAATGATAGAGATTTCCTGTAATTTTTTTGTGTCTTATAAATACTCAAATAAAAGGTGTCCGGTCTGATAAAATGGAATTCTGAATTCCAGTCTTCACTCTGGCAAGGTCTGCTGCCTTGGCAAGCAATCTTCACAGTAGTTTTGACTGACTGAAGCGTCAGGTTATATTCATTGGCTTCCCACACATTCGTTGTTATGAAGCTCAGATGATCAGCCAACCTGATTTGAATATTTTGCATGACTTATCTAGTGCAAAATTTCAAACATTACTTTTCTGAAAATGGACTGTAAACATCCGATTGCCATGTGTACCAACTCACGAACACGTCGTTAACCTCAGACAACGTGTGTCAGATGTAACAAATTATTATTTTCGCTAAAATAATGTCTTTTCTGTTGCTTGAGCACACACAAAATCCGTCTCTTTACAACCTTGGCGAAGACGCACCCGTGCCGTTTCAGTGATTAAGCAGATAGCGCTGGACGATGTACGGGTTAATGTGTGTACTGATATCGGCCGCACCTGCGATTAACCAACTTGGTTGTTGATATTATTCTCTCAGCCGCTCCTGCAAATGTTTAGTATATTCATTCACAAGCAGTGTCAAATAACTTCTACTTAGCAGAAAATGAAAGAAAGAAAGTGTGACAAATAGAAAGCGCGCAATACTTATGTACCGCAAATGTACCGATTACCGCCGTAGTGAAACAGAGATTAGGAAGAAGAAGGGGTCGCCCCAATGCATTGTGTGACACCATCTCATTGTAGCATCCCGGCCACGAAGAGGCTGACATATTGGTAAAGGAAGGCGGAAAGCTACCTCAGTCTGAAGCAAGTATAACTTTTGAAGAAGCAAAGAGTTTTTCAAACTCAGATACAACAACAAATAGGATG
>JAMPIV010019884.1:0-7500 GCA_024509875.1 Oreohelix idahoensis | reverse complement strand
CTAAGAGATAACTTGGGAGAATTGGACACTCAAATGCAACTAGTATTGGCAAGAGAAGATTTACCACTCGGAGACAAGGCTAAACTCTACCAACAAACATTACAGCGTTATTTGACTCGACTAGAACAGTACAGACACGTACCTCTAGGTATCGTGGATATTAAACCACCAACACAAACCAACGAACAACCCACTGTACTTAAAGAGGAGGTCGTCGACAAAACGCCTCAGTCCCCACCCGTCACGCCCACTAATCGAAAAAAGGTGGCCAGTAAATTGCGAGAAACATCGTCGTATTCGCTCAGAAGAAGGAAAAAGACACCAAAGTGGGAACCATGGCCAAAGAAGTGATTTTAAAACAACATTACTACGACCCAAAACGACCTGGAGCTTATGGCGGAGTCGCCCCCTTACAACGTAGTACCAAACTTAGTCGTAAAAAAATTGAAGAGTGGTTAGGCCATCAGGACAGCTACACCCTACATAAACCGGTGCGCAGAAAATTTAAACGACGCACGACCATTGCGGGTGGTATCGATCAACAGTTCCAGGCTGATTTAATTGACTTGCGTGGTTTAAAGAAATTCAACGATGGGTATTCGTATCTAGTAACGTGTATCGATGTATTTAGTAAATTCGCTTGGGCTGTTCCTCTGAAAAACAAGACTGGGACAGCTTTAGTAGCAGCGGTAAAGACAATTTTTAACAGTCGCAAACCGATACATTTTCAAACAGACAAAGGCAGTGAGTTTGTCAACAAAACATTCTTAAAGTTTCTTAAAAACGAAAAGGTCCATTTCTTCACTACGGAGAATGAAGACACCAAAGCAGCTATCGTCGAACGGTTTAATCGAACCCTCAAAGAAAAAACGTGTCGTTACTTTACCAAAACCAACAGTCTTCGCTACGTCGACGTGATACAACAACTGGTCCACAACTACAACAATTCGTATCATCGGAGTATTAAGATGGCACCGGTGGAAGTTACCCCGAACAATCAAGAAGAAGTGTGGCGTACTTTGTATTCGACCCCTGACGTCGTCGGTAGAAAAGTCTATTTTAAACCTGGTGATCGCGTGCGGATCGCCCAAGCCAGACAAACTTTTAAAAAGGGTTATACGCCGGCGTGGACAGAAGAGTTGTTTACGATCAGCCGACAAAACCAAACAAGACAGGTTACGTACATCCTTAAAGATGATTCGGGTGAGGAATTGAAAGGTTCTTTTTACCAAGAAGAGCTGCAACGAGTCGGCGACAAGATAGTTTATCGAATCGAGTCCATTTTGGAGGAACGCCGTGGTGGCAGGGGTGTAAAAGAATATTTAGTCAAATGGTTCGGTTATAACTCGTCATTCAACAGCTGGATTTCGTCCAAACAGCTAGCGAGATATCGAGACTGATGGATATTGAAGAAGACGTGAGCAATCCAGTTTTGAGGCCACCCCCTCCCAAGACCGCGAGAACCTCGTTCTGGCCTTTTTTTGGGGAAACTAGTCCCGCGACTAGAGATCGTTTTCATCTGTCAGATGATCGTTATATATGTCGTCATCGGTGTCTCATTATTCAATCTGAGTCGGAGCAACGCAGAGGGACCAGACGGCAAGTTTTGGATCGCTTTAATGAGCAGTTGTCTGGGTTACATGTTACCTAACCCCAAGATAGGATGAGTTTTTACGTGACTTTACCCAGCAATGCCTCGATGAAAATATACCCAAACAATAACGCCGGTCACTTTTTCGTCAAATTGCCACAGACTATAGACTTGACTTCACGTTATGAGGTTGGTTTGGTTGAGATTCAATTTCCCCAAAGTTATTTTAACGTGCTAGAGGATGATGTATGGATACTGTTACGGGCTTCTCGGGATCCCAGTATGTTCTGGGTGCTTCGATGACTTCTAGTATTTGAGGATGACCAAGTTATTATATTCGTATTCAGTTTATAGAGTCAAAGTCCCTCGGGTTCTTATCACTTTTGTAGGATTCCGTAATACTGTTCGTTGGTATCGATAATGTCTGCTTTAACCCTTGTGATTCATTATGTGCTGAATGTGTTTCATATTAAATTCGACCCTTGACTGACCTGTATTAGTCTCTTGTCTTGTTAATTATATTGGCAGTGTGAGATGCAGCGTGTTAAGACATTAATCATCACTGGTCATGATCAGTTGAGGATGAATAGCATTTAACTCAACTCCGAATACGATAGTTGATAACACTGTGATTTTGACGACTCAAAATATTTAATTAGTTATTTCATACCATGAGCAGACACCAACTACATGGGAACAAAAGTCACATCACATTCATGTACGATCTGTAAGAGTTCTCATTATTTCATAAGCACATGTTCACAATCTCTATCTAGAGTCCTGATTAGAGGTCAGTTCCTTTTTAACGGCCAATGTCCTTTGGCATAAATTCAGAGGCTAACTAGACTTAACTATCCTGCTAGTCAGCAATACACTTATTATGCTAGGCTTACGTCTACTGCTAGTCGTTTAATATCCGTTACACTAGGCTTACGCTTGCCGCTAGCTGTACAATATCCATCTATACTAGTCTTACGCTATTGCTAGTAACATAATGTTCCTTTGGCATACCACGCCAGGCTAATCTGCCATAATTATGCAAACTGCGTTATTCCTACTACGACTTACGTTTGGTTCAAGAAATACACTGCTCAAATGGCTTCCCAGCCACACAATTCAAAAGTGGACTACGCCACACACTTTCCAGTGGTTATACCACACAATATAAGTGGCAATGGCCACACTTCTAAAACACACTGCCGTTCGGGTCAAAACCCACAAGTCGAATGTCCTTACAAAGACACACGCGTCATGCATAGAGATATGCATACTACGTCGTTAATATATATTCAATTGCGATGTTCCACGGTGCAGCAATCCGAGTTGGCCAAACTCAAATGCTTGCACACATGCAACAATCATCGACATCGGTCGATGAGATATATCTCTATTCGTTTGAGGTGTTCCATGATACAGCCATTCGGATCGTCGACAAATCCAAATGTCTGTAAGCATGAAACAATCATCGACATCAGTCGCGGGATATAATCATTTGAGGAATGCGCCATGCTGCAGACATGAAGCAATCCTCAACATCATCCCCCTCACTTCCAAACGTGACACTTGTGGCACGGATGATAGTGATGGAGAAGACGCCCGTCTCCCAAACATATCAATATTAGTACTACCTACTTATAAGTATGATAATCATTAAGTAGACACATTAAATTTTATGACATTAATAATAGCACTTGTCAACATGGTGACTAAAGAGTTAATTCAATTTCTTCTCAAAGACGTTGCGCGATAAAAGATCTGCCAAGTTATTGTCTGAGCCAGCAATAGGCAGAATTGTAAATGAAAATTCTTGAATTAACAAATACCATCGGTGTATTCTAGCGTTACGCATTGTTCTAGCTGTTATGTAAGTAAGAGGACTATGGTCTGTCATAATGTAAAAGTGCGTGCCGATGAGATATCTTGACAGCTTCTCCAGGCACCAGACCATAGACAGGAGCTCACGTTCACCTGTCGCATACTTTTGTTCAGCCGGAGTCAGTTTCCTCGACACATAGAAACATGGATGGAGTGTTTCCTTGTAACATTGCAGCAAACAACCACCCATGGAGTAAAACGTCGCTGGCGCATTTACCAACCCAAAACACATATAATTCCATTGGTAGAGCCCAAAAGGAGTTGTGAAAGCTGTGTAAGGTTTGGCATTTTCGGCAAGAGGAATTTGCCAGTAGCCTTTAGAGAGATCTAGTTTGCTAAAGAAGGTAGCATTAGATAATTCTGACAAAAGATCATCTAAAAGTGGCATAGGCTCACCGTCTGTGATTGTAATTTTGTTCAATCGCCTAAAATCAATACAAATGCGTAAAGAATCATCCTTCTTTTTAACAATCACCATTGGGAATGCATATGGTGATTCCGAAGGAGATATCACACCTAAACGTATCATCTCCTTTAACTCTTTTTCCACCCTATCTTTGTGGTGTAAAGATATAGGATAGGGTCTAAGTTTGATAGGTTTATAATCAGTAAGAGTAATATCATGGGATATAAGCGATGTCTGACCTGGAAGGTCGGTGAGAACATCATTGAAAGAAATGAGAATATCCCGAACTTGATCTTGTTGAGAAGAAGACAGTGAAGAAGAAATAGTCACGTCTTTCCAAGATTCCGATGATTGCAAAGAAGGTAGTTGGAATTGTAAAGGGATAGACGAAGTGGTATCTTCTTCATGAACAACTGCAAAAGAAGCAGTATGATGTGAAGAATCATCAATAGAGTTAATGACAGGAATTAATTCCTGTGGTCTTTCAACTGCTAATTTTAGCATGTTGACATGGAAGGTTTTGATTTTTCCTCTAACGTTTACCGAGTAGTCAACATCTGTGACTTGTTTGATAACATCAAATGGACCTTGCCATGATATCAGTAATTTGTTATCGTTATGAGGTAGCAACAACCAAACTTTTTCCCCTGGTTTGAATGATCTTAATATTCTCTTTTGATTATGTAATAATCGTGATCGTTGAGTGGCTGATTTTATACTCTGGGATGCATAAGTGCACGCATCGATGATTCGTTGTCGGAGATCAATCACTAACTCGTAGCTGTTTCGAGTGTCTGTATCAATTGATGCTCCAATCAACAAATCTTTGAGTATCATCATTGGTCCGCGCGGATTCGAACCATAAACCAATTCCAACGGAGACCACCCCGTGCTCTCGTGGGGCACTTCACGAAAAGCAAACAGGGCCGCCGGCAGAAGCCGATCCCATTCACGAGGGCATTCTTCAGTTATCTTAGATAACATCTGTTTTAGAGTGCTATTGTAGCGCTCGCACACACCGTTTGATTGAGGCCTATACGCACTACAAAACGAGTGGTGAACAGATAGCATGGATTCTAAATCCCTCATAATGTTGGAAGTAAATTGTGATCCTTGATCTGACAAAATCTCTTCCGGAAAACCGATTCGACAAAATATCGAAAATAATGCATCAGACACAGATGCAGTTGTGATGGTTTTCAACGGTATGGCCTCTGGCCAACGCGTGCAAAGATCTACGCAAGTTAAAATATAACGAAATCCATTATTTGAAACAATTGATAACGGACCCACTATATCTACTGCTATCTTTTTGAAAGGTCTCTCAGGCACGTCCGTAATCTGTAAGGGTGCCGTATGGAACCTGCCCTTACGTGCTATACCTTGGCATGTTGTACAAGATTTGCAGTATAACTTTGTATCCTTATTAACCCCAGGCCAATAAAATTGTGACGTAACACGAAACAATGTTCTTTTGATCCCCATATGCCCTGCCATAGGGGAGTCATGACCTGTTTGTAGGACCAATGGTCTGTATTCTTTAGGTACTATCACTTGATGTATAATTGTTTTGCCATCATCATAATATCTAGTGAGTATTGATTTCTTTATCTTGAACCATTGTTTAGCCCCTCTTGTGTATTTAATAGTTTTTTTGTTCTGCTCGGCTAAACAATCCTTGTAAAGTTGGGTCACTCTTCTGTTTTTCTGCAAAAACAGAAGGTGAAACAGTGCCAACTTGAGACATAATTGTATCTATTATAGGAAGAGGTGGTGTAGCCATATCCGTAGCTAACTGTTGTGCTCTCGTTACAACAGCATTTGCCACCTGTGGGTGAGATTCAACCCACATTGCAATCTCCTCAGGAGTGCAATCTTTAACTCCTGGTATGTTTCCTATTATAATTTCAGTTATGGGTGCTCTCAAGCCGCAGGCATAGACAGTGCCTGTGTAAAAAGGAGTATCAATGTATACTCGTGCCATAGGGAAAGTTTCTATATTCCCACCAAATGTGACACACTTAACTGATTTGCCTGTAAAAGCAGAGGGCTCGATAAGCGAGTGCTTTATGCCTATGGTTGAAGACCCTGTGTCCCGTAAAACTCTCACTACCTTACCATCCAATATTCCGGGATGAAATGTAAGATAACCGACATTTACACATGCCGACATTGTTGGCATACAATGACCACAATCAAGTGTAATTGTAGATTTTAATCTGTTTTTCGACTGACACTCATAACATGTATCATTCATTACCATACATGCGTTCGCATGATCATTATCATCATTACCTTTTTCCTTTTTAACACTGCAACTATTTGCATGTCTGTGTTTATTTTTGTCTCTAGACGGAGATCTGGCATTACCTTTGTTATTATGGACTGACTTTTTATTGCTATAATAAAAATCAGTAGAGTCATCCTTCCTGGCATCTCTACCATAAGATGATCTTTGCTTATAGTATCCTTTTTGATGTGAACCATCATAATCCCTGCCTCTGTGATACCCACGATCATGAGGTGAATATCCTCTATAACCTCGTCGATATGAATTCGAAGGAGAGCGATGACGACGGAAGTTATAAAAAAACTCTGTCGGATTGATAATAATCTGAACGACAACGTCCATCAAAGCTCTTCGATCGAGGTCTGTGATCATGTTGTACCGCGCATACAGGCATAGGATCTCGAATAGTCGATCTATGAAGATCTTTATTCTGATGTGCGGTTTGATACTGTCTTCCGAGTTTTTCATACTCATCAATAGAATTAGGATGTCTTTCCTGTAAAAATGCTTCTAATTCAGTGCTGCATGCGGATAAAACTTTATCTCGCAGCATGAGATCTATAACACCTTCATATGTTTTATTTATACCTGATAAATCAATCCATCTGCTAAGGAAATGTTTAATAGATGCAATGAATTCACCAAAATCTGCATCCTTGCTTGGTTTTGCAGCATGAAAGCGATCTCTGAATCCAGACTCAGTTAACTGGAAACGTCTTAGTAATACCTCTTTTACGACATCGAAATCGCTTCTGCTCTTCTCATCAAGACTCATGAAACATTTAAGTGAGTCACCAGTCAAAAAATCAAGTAAAAGACTGCTCCATCTTTCCTTGGGTATGTTCAGAGCTGTGACCTTGATGATGAATCTAGATAGGAAAGAGTCAACACAATCGCGAGTCTGGTCAAAATGTGGCATTTTTAAATTAGGATAAAAAATATTTGTAGCAGCCGCAGTCTTAGTCTGTTCAGACTGCACTTTAGCTAATTCTAAAGCTTTTTCTTTTTCTGCATGAAGTTTTAATGTTTCCATTTCCATGGCATTTTTATGTGCTTGATCCAGTTGCATAAGTTCCATTCTCCTTAATTCCCAATTTTCTCCTTCTCTAGTTGTCTGTCTTTCTCTTGTTGAGCTAATTCTTTATCTCGTTGTGCCATTATTTCCTTTTCAAATTCTCTGTCTTTTTCTTGTTGAGCTAATTCTTTTTCTCGTTGAGTCATTTTATCTTTCTCTAATTCTCTGTCTTTTTCTTGTTGAGCCATAGTCAATCGTTCTAATTCCAATTTTCATGGATATTTCTTTTTTCCTTCAATTTCCCTTCTTGGGTTAATTCAATC
>JAMPIV010019883.1:0-82016 GCA_024509875.1 Oreohelix idahoensis | reverse complement strand
AAAACCTGCAATCACAGACCCAAAAGATTCACAACAAAACAGTTTTCACAATAAAATTTATAGAATAGTGGCATAAGTCCCTGACTCCTCCGTCTGTGATGATTCTCCTGTCGGGTCCCCTGGTCCCCACAGCATCCCTCGTAACAACCATTCTCAACATCCGTCTGTAGCATGTCATGGCGAATGATGTAGTCTTTGTTGCAACTGTTGTATTGAGTGTACAAGTCTCGCAGCCGTATGTTGCTACTGGGAATATGTATGCTCTGATCAGTTCTAACTTTGTTTCTGTGCTTGTGCCTTGCCATAAGTTTTTCATCTGTATTAGTTTATGTGAAGCAATTGCAAGTCTTCTTTTAATTTCTACTACACTGTCGCCAGAGCTGTGGATGATTGATCCTAAGTATTCGAATTCATTAACACTTTCCAGTTCTTCGTTATCAATTTCATTTTCTGGTTTGGTCTTTACCAAAGGAAAACTGGGAGACCATAAGTCCCAGCTGGAATCTCCATCCATGTTTGTTTTTTTCTGGACCGATTGGATTGCCGATTTGGGTTCAGTTTGGTTTTTTTTCGGGGGAACCTAAACCATTTCCTGCAGTACAAAGATTCCAGACAGTCAACGCTCAAACTCAACAAACTTCAGAATAGTGCACCAATCCTAACCTTGGCTGTAGGTAGCTTTGGTCTTGTTCATTCCACGCGCAGTCACATTCTTACTGGCCAAGCGTCTCTCGGTTATATTAGGGGGCATTGCCTACACAAAACCTGAGTTTGGACTCGTTCAACTCGCTGGATATCAGGGTTTATTCATATTCGAGTCACTCGTGGATAAACTCCCCACGGACTTCCGTCATTCTTGGATTAAATTGATTTCCACTCCTCATCGGAAGAGAGAAAGGAAAGAGGATAGAGTGTAAAGGAATTATACGTCAACTGATGGACAGGGAAAATATAGACTCAGGGACTCAGAGACGGGTTGGGAGTTAATGAAGTATCGATGGAGTGCTGGTTTGGGCTTAAAAGAGAGAGTGTTTACCTTTCGGCATTGTTTCCTTGGGCTTTGTTGTGTTTGAGTAACGGTGTTATTTTTTCTTTGTAGCCTAGATCACAATCGTCTCGCCATATAGAGACTGGGTACCGTTGACAGGTTACAGATTAGTAGTGGGTGTTTGTGTTATTCCAGGTACCTCCTGTGGATTTCCTAATTTAACATTATTTTTTATTCAACTTAGGCTGCCATTATGGATTGTAAACCAGATTCGGTTTGAGGTTTTTTGATGTGTGGTTTTCTGTAAGTTAGTGATTGTGATTTTATATGGTTTTCCTGACATCGCTCAGGAATAATAGTTTTTTTCTTTTAATTTACACTTTAATAAACATAGAAAACACTATTAGCGGATCAGAATTCTCTTTCTGGCTCTATTGTTGTTATAGATGAATGTAAAGTCACTTGTTGTATATGAGTCCCTTACTCAATATATATTCAATTGTGGATATATGTGTGGAAGAGAGGGTAAGTGGAGGTTAACATTTAAAAAATGTCCGAGTGGCGGGATAAAAGATTGTTTATGAACTTTGTACTCCTGACTGTTAAACGTCCACTCAACATTCACATTCTCTATTTCAGACACACATCTATTATCTCACTCCTCACTCAGACTTTGGTCTGTCACTCTTTTTCTCCCCTCGTGACAAGCTGGGAGACTTTTTCAAGCAATAAATCGAGGATTCCTCAGCAAAAGAGAAGTTGGCAAGAAGACGAAGATAGCTGTATACCGCTCCACCTATGTCCCAGTCGTATGGATGCGAATCATGGGCAATGACTACAACCCACAAAAGCCAGATGCAAACCTCAGAAATGAGGTATCTGAGGAAGGTTATTGAAGTAACAAGAAGAGACATGGTCCGCAACCAGACGATACGTCAAGCCCTAAAAACACAATTCCTGCAGGCCTAAGTAGAACAGTCCCAACTAAGATGGTTTGGCCATGTCTACAGAATTGGTAAAGATCGGCTACCACGACAAGTATGGGAAACTAGGAGCCAGGGATCCTGACCTCCAGGACGACCCAGAGTCCGCTGGAAGGCCAACATTTGACAATCTTTGAAGGACCGAGGACTAGAATGGAACCAAGCCAGGAGGAAGACAGCCGATAGGATAGTATGGCGCTCTCTCTTCCAAACCTCTACACCTCACGGTAGAAGGGGAACGACTAAGTAGTAAGTCTTATAGTAGATGCTGCCGTAGGGAGTGAAATGTTAGAGACACCCCTATACTATGTGCAGCATCGAGAGGTGGGGGGTAACCAGATCACTTTCTCGCTGCCCTTTCCTTCCCTAACTCAAGAGAAAAGTCAGGTACCCATTTACAGCTGTGTAGACTGGAGCGTATCGCCTACGTGAATCGAACCCAGCACGAGAGACCAGTGGTCTAAACTCTCTGTCAATCGGATGTTCAGCGTGTGGCGGTGGGGGTGCTAGTCTGTCTTTGTTTCACCAGCGACCCCTGGGAACTATACACATAGAAGAAGTCATTGAAGAAAAAGATCTATAAGACAATGTAGTAAATCATGAACCAGAAGAAGAGGAAACGAGAGTAAACTGTGGTCTAGTGCCATTCTATTTTATCATTACAGCACCTCAGACTGAGCTTTCCTAGGGATGTCGGGGGAGACACAAGAAGAAATAAGACTCCTGCTCCCTCAGCATGTCGTATGAGGCTATTACTATGAGGTTGTTACCAAAGAACACAGGGAAAAGGAAACTGAAAACAGACATAAAGGGGATGAAGTAGACATGGAAAGAGCTGAGGGCACAGGACAGGAAGACTTGGCATATGTCTGTTGATGGCCTGTACTCCTTTGAGAGTTGAAAGGTGGAAGAAAGAAATTACAGTGCAATAGTTTACTGATGTCAAACAGAACCTATGTCTATGAGGCTAATTACACCCACATTGACTCTTGAAATCATCCGCACACTGCCATGGATTCATCCTGTAGTGAAACATGTTGAGAACCCAGGATTTTGCACTAAGCTTGAAAGAGTCTCTTTAGTCCCAGACGTAACTTTGGCCTTTACCTTGTTGCTTGCATACGGGAGAATCTCACTGCGGACCCCATGATAGGCAGGGGGAACAAGAATATGGCTTTATGTAGGACATGACGATTCCTTGAGAGAGCCTAGTACCAGAGCTCAGTATTTTAGCTATGCTTATTTGGAGAGCCCCCTTGGATGGCGGGGAATGCATTGTATGTCACGTACTTCTTCCTCCTAGCTTGGGACCAGATGTGATGGTCATTTAAATGCAAGCCAATGTGATGAGACTGTAGCTGATGTCTTCAACTGGGCACGTTTCAGAATGGCAGAAAAGCCACAGTAAAAGCCTAGATCTGCAGTGTAGATAATACCAAGGAGTTTTCAACTTGGCATTGACTGCAAAAGAGCAAGAAGCTCAGCAGCCCTAATTAAACAACAACAACTACAACAACAACATCTTCCTGTCATAGACCGATAAGCAAGGTAAGTTTGTAAGGAGAATAAATTGGTCCACATTTGATAGAAATTAATATGAAAATTTAATAACATTATTACGCTTCCAGTCTGTTTCGTGAAAAGAAAAGAACTTAATCATGTGATAAAATTATAAAGATATATTTATTAAAGTTTTAGAATTAAAATAACTAGAAGCAACACAATTTATTACTAGGCAGTTGCCAACATCTTGTCCAATTTATTCTCCTTCCAGACGTGTTGCAAACATGGTCTCCGTGATTTCAAGAATCAGCTGTTAGAGATTTGGAACTCGTCCTTCGTTCGTGCAATTCTTCAGTTCTTGACTGGCTGCCCAATGCTTTTCTCCTCGTACATACGTAACTCAATGTAACATTTAGCGGCTGATGAGCTTTGACCTTTGATCTGGACCTGCACTTTGACCTCTTAAAAGAGTGGGTGAATTTTATAATCACATTTAAAAGGTCATACATATCTTAGTCTCGCTTGTTAAAAAGGTAAAGGGTCTCGTTACACGCCCATTGAGGCATATTGGGAATATGGTGTCAGGCTCAAATTTTCTTGACCATTAGCACACTAGGGGTGATGTGATTACGCATCACACCGGCCGCCTTAACCTTCCCAGAGTTGCTCTGGTACCCAATTTACGAGTCTGGGTCGACCCCGGAGCCGTTTGTAGTCTTAAAAATCCCACTTCAACTGAGGATCGAGCCATGGACCACCAAGCTAGAAAGCCAGTGCACTTACCACTGCGCTACCAAGGCTCCCCGCGTGTTATACAGTGCCTAAAAAAAAAAAGTTCGCTCTCTCTTAAGCATTAAGGTTATTTACAATATAAATGGGTACCTGAATTTGCTTTTGAGTTAGGGAAGGAAAAAAGCAGCAAGGAAGGGAGTCGGCCATCCCACCTCACGATGCTGGACCTAGTATATGAAGTCTCTAACACTTCATTCCCCTATGGTGGTATCTCCTGTGGTACTACCTTTAAATTTTACAACAATCGAGACTTGACAAATGTTCACTTCTAAAAAAAGGAAGTGATGCCCCCTATTGTTCCCGGGGGCATCTGAACAGATAAAGAAAAAAATAGATTTAATGCCTCCTCGGGCAAGTCGTACAAGGCGACTAATCTGCATTGGGCTCGCAAACTCATCACGTACAACAAATTCCCACAGAAAAAATCGTTGTAAGCGCTTTGTGCAGACGTCCTTGTTCACTTCTTGTATCAATAGTCGTCTGCCACTTTACTGTAATAATCAGCGTATAAAGTATGGAACTACTGCTTCATCACGCCTGTCTGTTAGAGGCGGCTCTCTCGAGTATGTGCATAGTGCTGGCAACGTTATTAAGGAAAACAAATTGTTACATGAACCACCACTGTCAGAACACGTACATCCTTTTTAAGCAGGCTTCTGCAAAGGGGAAAAGTAGCAATGGTGGATTTACGATCTAAAAGGCGCGAAGTGGACAATTGAAAGATTACTTTATTACCGCTTAACTTTTATCTTTGTAAATGTTTACTTTACTACTTCGTGGTTTTTATCTTTCTAATGTTTACATTAATGCTGCGAGGTTTTTATCTTCCTAATGTTTACGTTAATCCAGCGTAAATTTGTATCATCCTGATGTTTACTTTACTACCACTTGACTTTTATCATCTTAATCCTTACTTTACTACGACGTTTACTTATTAAGACATCACTTTTATCATGCTAATATTTACTGTAGTACCACGTGACTTTTATCATCCTAATGTTTACTTTACTACCACATGACTTTTATCATCCTAATATTTCCTTTAATACCACGTGATTTTTATCTTCTTAATGTTAACTTTATTACCACGTGACTTTTATCATTCCAATATTTACTTTACTACCGAGTGGTTTTATTTCGTATTGTTTACTCTACTACCACGTGATTTTTATCATCCTTATGTTTACTTTCATACCACGTGACTTATGTGTTCCTAATGTTTACTTTACTGCCACTTTATTTTAATCCCCCTCATGTTTTCTGTACTACCGCATAGTTTTAATTGTCCTAATGTTTACTTCACTACAGTGTGTTTTTTATCTTCCCTTTTTTATGTAAAACTTTTGCCTCGTTTTGGTGAGGCGCGTCTCGTTCAACCTAGTCGGTTATATTAGGGCGCATGTCCAAATATATCTTCCTGATGTTTTCTTTAGTATCGTGTGGTTTTTATCTTCCCATTTGTTAACTTTACTACCACGTTATTTTTGTCTTCTGAACTGTTCTTTACTATCGCGTAACTTTTATCTTCCTAGTGTTTACTTTACCACCTGGTGGATTATATCTTCCTAATTTTTAATTTACCACCTAGTGGATTATATCTTCCTAATGTTTACTTCACCACCTGCTGGATTATATCTTCCTAATGTTTTCTTTACAAAATAAAAGTTCGTTCGTTCGTTTACTACCGCGTGGTTTTTGTCTTCCTTTAAGACACTGTCTCGAATGCCTTTTGTCTTTCTGATGTCAACATTTTGACGTCTGCAGGAAGTTTTGGAGACACAGCTGAGAGTTCTGAATGCAAACTTCAAACAAAAGACGCGCCAGCAGGTCAATCTGACCGAGGAAGAAGGGTTAAAGGTGACGACTAATGATCTCTCTGACGAGGAACAATTCATGGCAGTAAGACACAAGCGAGTACCTATAACCAGATTGAAAGGTAAGTTAATTGAGAAAATTCGTAGCAGTAAGACACAAGCGAGTACCTATAACCAGATTGAAAGGTAAGTTAATTGAGAAAATTCGTAGCAGTAAGACACAAGCGAGTACCTATAACCAGATTGAAAGGTAAGTTAACTGAGAAAATTCGTAGCAGTAAGACACAAGCGAGTACCTATAACCAGATTGAAAGGTAAGTTACTTACTTACTTAGTCGTTCCCCTTCTACCGTGAGGTGTAGAGGTTTGGAAGAGAGAGCGCCAGACCATTCTATCAGCTGTCTTCTTCCTGGCCTGGTTCCATTCTAGTCCTCGGTCCTTCAAAGATTGTCTAATGTTGTCCTCCCAGCGGACTCTGGGTCGTGCTGGAGGTCTGGATCCCTGGCTCTTTGTTTCCCATGCTTGTCTTGGTAGCCGATCTTCTCCCATTCTGCAGACATGGCCAAACCATCTTAGTTGGGACTGTTCTATTTGGGTCTGCAGCGGATGGGATTTTAGGCCTTGACGGATCGTCTGGTTGCGGACCATGTCTCTTCTTGTTACTTCAACCACTTTCCTCAGATACCTCATTTCTGAGGTTTGGATCTGGCTTTTGTGGGTTGTAGTCATTGCCCACGACTCGCATCCATATGTCAAGACTGGGACATAGGTGGAGCGGTATACAGCCATCTTCGTTTTCTTACCAACCTCTTTCTTGCTGAGGAATCCACGATTTATGGCCTGAAAAAGTCTCCCAGCCGCTGCTTTTCGAGTGGCCAACTCTTCTTTGATGCCTCCCTTTCGGTCTATAATAGCTCCGAGATATTTAAAGTGGTCGACCTGCTCCAGGACCTGTTCTCCCAGCTTAATCTGATGTTTTCTTTCTTCTCGTGATATCACCATGGATTTTGTTTTAGAGCTGCTTATGACCATCCCTCTCTTCTCCAGCTCTTCCTTCCATACTTGCAGGTTGGATTGGAGATGTGCCTCTGATTTAGCAATCAGGGCAACATCATCAGCAAATGCCAGCTCCGAAATATAGACCTGTCTCATCTTCCAGTACCCCACTGAATACTTTCTTGTTCTCTCCTTACATGCCTTGATGACATCTTCCATAAGGAGTATGAAGAGGTAAGGTGATAGGATATCACCTTGTCTTACACCAGTGGTGGTCCCGAACTCTTCTGACTTATGGTTTGCTGTCCTCACATAATTTCTGCAAGACTTGTAGAAGCTCTGTATAGCATGAATCAGAGGTGCTGGAATATTCTTCCTTGCCAAACAGTCCCAAAGTTTGCTCCAAGGGACCCTGTCAAACGCCTCATAGTGATGAATTGAAACGCGAATGGTTACAACGGAATAAATGTCAACAATGTTTTTTCAAACGAAAACCAACAAGTATCTTGAATTGGGTGAACTGGTCAAGTATTGGCAGCACACAAGTCGTTGGTAACTTTACATAGATTTTATTCACCAGGACACGAAGTGGACAAGACGGACATCGTCACAGGCGCAAAGATCACACGACAACATATTAATTATTGCTGCTAAAGTTCCTGAAGATTCTCTTCTAGTAAAGACCCCTGTCCATAGACTAAGGATTACAAAACTGTTACCGTATAATATCCTTCTCAGTCACGACCGTTGACCTTCTTTCAAGGACGTCTATCATGGTAACGTATTCATACTCTGGGATGAAATCTTCCATATTACATTTGTTAAAATTCCCCAGACGTTCATCCTACATAGCGTTGTACATCATATAATTTCACACAAAGTCATATACGATAATCCTATCAGTTAAAGGCTTTCAGTTGGCTAACCTCTCTTTACATCCGTGCCACGACTTTGGCATTGAAGCATGTACGGCATTTAAAACATGTGCATAAGGTAAACAATATAACTTCTTCTACTCGTAGGAATTCTCCGTCTACGATCCAAATCTTAAAGGCAAGCGACTCTGTAGATCCATTCTAGGAATGATAAAATTCCCGCTAGATTAGTAGTAGAGCGGCCTTTTTATGCAGCATTAAAATAAGAAGTGGGCGATAACTTACGTGACATAACTGCGATTGGCTTCGACCTGAAGACCAATACAAATCACAATAATAAATGGCTTCCTTCAACATGCCATTGGATACACAATATAAAATTACAATCATGGACACAAGCCAGTTCCATGTTTCCACTTCAAAACCTGACGTCACAAACTACTCAACTAGGTTACACGTGCGTCCAAAGCAACTCACACACAGCATTGTGCACGTCAGTGCGTGAATCAATCGAACGCACAAATAATATAACTATCTCAAGACTGGTGCGTACATTTGGTAGGACCGACGACTACCCCCTTAGGTAATAAATGTACGTAACAGCTCCCTTATTACCTCCCCTTAAAAAAATTAATTCTATTAATTTTTTTTTTCGAACTAATTACTCGAGAGAGGTGAGTCAAAACTACAACAATATATACAATGCATAAAGTTATATCATATTAAGAAAAGAATATTGACTTGAAATTAATATAACTAAATGACAGTATGCATTAAAGCACACATCCACCATCGACCTACTTTGGAACGATGTGGTAATATTCGAAGTAAAAAGAAGTTGAAAAAAATGAAAATGAAGAATCAACAAAAAAGATGATAATAAAATTCAACTAAGTTTTCAACAAAATTTGAAACATATGATTTCAAAAAATGAAAATGAACAGCAACACTGATGATAATCAATGATAAAAGAATCAGTGAAACAGAAAATTTTGAAATACAATGTGCAAAAATGAAGCAATGCAAAATTAAACACTTTAAGAAGCAACGCACCTACTGATATCTAACACTAGTAAGTTTGACTAGTTATCTAAAAGTAAAATATCATGTAGTGGGATACGTGACTACACGTATTGCGAGACACTAATAACGTTAGTAGATGTGTGATTTATAAACAATCAAATTGATTAAATTGAATTAATCTAATTCTAGTACTTAATTACACATAAATAAATAACTAGTAATTTATTCTAAGTAATTCTAATTTCAGTCATTGTGAATATTCGTTCAGAACTATTTAGAGTCAACAAGAATATGTTCCTAATGTTCCATGCACGAAATAAGTTTACGAACACGATATGTAGTGTAATATGTTCCATAACACTAACGAATGTCTATTTGTTGCTTTTTACCAATGTTTCCATACTAAAAAAAAAATGTTACTTTAATATCACTGTTCCCGTTCTAATAAAACGTTACTTCACAAGAAATAATGTTATAATCCATATGTAAGTATGTTCTGAAAGTTATATTTATACGAATACTGCAAAACTATACATAGTCTTCACAGATGTACAATTAATGACACTGTACAAAGTTATTCATGTTTCGGTGAGGACGTTTCTCCATCTAAAAGTAGTTTAGTTTCACCAAGTTCACTAGGGCATCTTGAAAGACAGTCTGCAAATACATTCTGCACTCCAGGAATAGCTCGTATCTCAAAATGGAACGGTTGAAGAGCTATAGCGTAACGCGCTGACTTTGATGACTTAACGTTCCCTGTATTCAATGCGGTAAGAGCTTTCTGGTCAGACTCCACCACAAAGTGTGATCCGAGGAGATAACGATCCAGTTTTGTGATTGCCCAGACAAGAGCAAGGAGCTCTTTGTCTAGAACGGAGTAATTTATCTCGCTCGTTGTAAGCTTTCTGGATACGTACATAACAGGAAATAAGGTGCCTCCGTATTCCTGCATCAAAACTGCCGCAATAGCGTAGGAAGAAGCATCACTGCGAAGAACAAAGGTGAGATCTTTGTTAGGCAACTTTAAAAAAGGCTTATTTGAAAAAATTTGTTTTATATAGTCTAACGCCGTTTGGTGATCCTGCGACCACTTTATTACATTAGGTGTGCCCTTCTTCAGTAAAGACGAAAGAGGTGCAGTTATAGTAGACAAATGAGGGATGAATTTAGAATAGAACTGTATTAGTCCTAAGAGTGACCTCACTTGTTTTTTTGTCTTAGGTGCTGAGATGTTTAAAATTTTAGAGACGTTACTGTCTTCTGTATACATTAAACCGCGACCTATACGGTGACCAAGAAATGAGATGTCATGAAAACCGACAAAAGCCTTTGAAGGTTTCGCTGTTAAGTTATAATCCTGTAAGGTAGAAAGTAAAGATTTTAAACCCTGAATATGTTCATCCCAAGAGTCACTAAAAAGACAGATGTCATCTATATAAGTAATGACATCGGGACGATGAGACAATATGCGGCGCATCATGCGTACAAAGGTAGCTGGCGCATTCATTAACCCGAAAGGCATAAAATTCCATTGAAAAAGACCCCGTGGTGTCGAGAAAGCGGTGAATGGCTTTGCTTTCGTAGTGAGTGGCACTTGCCAATAACCCTTTGAAAGGTCAAATTTCGAAAAGAATGTAGCATGAGATAATCTCTCTAATAAGTCGTCTAAAAGAGGTAATGGTTCCGCATCGAATTTTGTAACTTTGTTTAACTTCCTGTAATCTACGCAAAGACGTATATTGTTGTCTTTCTTCCTAATGATTACCATAGAAGAAGAATATGGTGATGAAGATGGTTCAATTATATTTAATTGGAGCATATCATCCAATTCCTTATCAACCTTATCACGAAAGTGTAAAGGAATAGGATATGGGCGAACTCGAATCGGTGTATCGTCAGTCAGAATAATGTCATGTTGGATGACTGACGTATGACCTGGGATGTCAGTGAGGACATCCTCATACGTGTGTAGAATATTAGAGACTTGCTGACGTTGATCATCAGTAAGAGTAGATGAGATAGTAACATCATTCCATTTCTCAGTGGAATGGAGTGGTACAACTGGTATTGGTAGTTGTACATCATCGAAAGAAGATTCCTCTTCTTGGATGACTGACAAACTAGAATAGTGTTGAATAGGAGGTGTAGGATCGTCAGTTGCCTGAAACACTGACTGTAAGTAATCAGGACGTGAGTAATACTCCTTCAACATGTTAATGTGGAAGGTTTTATGTTTGCCATTAACATCAACGATGTAGTCGACATCGGATATTCTTGAGATGATCCTGAAAGGACCTCTCCAGGTAATTAAAAGACGATTGTTATGCGCAGGGAGTAATACAAAAGCTTCATCACCAGGTATGAGCTGGCGAAGACGTCTATATTTGTTTGCAGATAGACGAGCTTTTTCTTTGGCATGTTCGGATGATGCAGTAGCTAGTCTACAAGCATCTATGATTTTCTTTCTAAGAGAGATCACATACTCATAAGAGGATTGAGTTTCCTCTTCAATATTCTCATCCACCAATAAGTCGTGGATTAACGACATCGGACCGCGTGGTTGCATGCCAAAAACAAGCTGGAACGGAGAAAACCCCGTTGCTTGATTTTGTACCTCGCGATACGCAAAGAGACAAGCGGGTAGGACCCGATCCCAGTCTTGGGGATGGTCTTGAGTCATCTTACCCAACAACTGCTTGAGTGTCCTATTGAGACGCTCAATTAACCCATTTGACATCGGATGATAAATAGAACTAAGAGATCTGTCTATACCTAATGTCTTCATAACTTGAGACATGGATTCAGAAATGAACTGAACCCCATGATCCGACAAGATTTTCCGTGGAAAACCAATGCGTGAGAAGATTAACATCAATGCCTCTGCTACACTGGCAGATGAAGTGTTCTTGAGAGGGATGGCCTCAGGCCAACGAGTGCACATATCAATGCACGTAAGAATATGCGTATGCCCTCTAGCAGATGGAAGCATTGGACCAATAATGTCAATGGCCATTTTATCAAATGGTCTAATCGGGATGTCCGCAGCTTGAATAGGAGCCGCATGAAATGGACCCCGTACCTTAACTTCTTGACATATCAAACAGGACCGACAATAGAGAGTAACATCTCTATGGACGCCTGGCCAGTAGAATGCCGAAAGCACTCTGGATTTGGTACGCGAAAAACCCATATGGCCCGCACATTGCGAGTCATGAGCATGTCGTAATATACGAGATCTCATACAGGATGGGACAAGAATCTGAGAACATAAGGATAAATCCTTTTCCCGTATTACTCTAACCAAAATCCCATTTTTAAGTATAAAGTCATGTCTAGATTTTGCAAGTTTGTTGCTTGTATTCTTTTTGTTAACATACTGAAAGAATTTTTTTAATGAATTATCATTCTTTTGCAATGTTGCAAACAACTCCCGTGAAATAGGAGCATCATCATCACAAGTGGTATGAACTGTAGGTTCAATAGGTGTATCATGCGACATATTAGTAGCTTGCGCTCTAGTCACTACTGCATTTGCAGTTTGAATATGTCGCTCTTCCCATTCAGCTATTTGCTGAGGTGTACACTCTTTAATACCATGTATGCGACCCAGTATTACATCACAAATTGGATTCGGAAGGAGACATGCTTGGATCTTTCCTGAAAAGAAAGGTGTGTTAAGATCAATAATAGCAGTGGGAAATGTTTCAATAGTGCCACCAAATGTTACACATTTGACAACCCGGCCCGTGGCACAACTTGGGTTGATCAGCGAAGTCCGGACACCGATTGTTGTACAACCTGAGTCAAATAGGAGAGAGCATGAAATATTATTGACAAATCCCTTGTGAAACTTAAGAGAGCCCTGTCCCTGGTGTACTGACGCAGCAGTGGCTGTACAGACTGCAGGCAGGCTAGGCAAGGTATGTCCGCAACGCAGCGTCGTGATCGCCTTAGGCTGGAAAAGAGTCGAGCATTCTGGACAGTCTTTCACCTGGGAACAATCTAGAGAACAAGACATAGCATTGTGAGTTTCAGCTACTTTACCCTGTTCAATGTTAGCCTGTGTATCATTAAAAGCAACATTAGAATGTCTACCTGTATTATTCGACGATCTATCTCGTCGGCGCGATCGATTGTGATTTTTGTCATTAAAATTGCCATAATTGTCGTTTCTGCTAGAGTTAAAATTTGGATTAGTCCGATAATTTGTAGAATGATCGTTATGATGTTGGTTAAATGGTTTATTTCCAAAAAATTGTCTGTTTTTGCGGACCCTGAGACCTTGATCTCCAGTTTTGTTTATTATAATGTCCTTGATTATTTTTAAAATAATTGTTACCAAAATCTCGCGATCTGTGAGTTTGGTTCCAAGAAACATTAAATGGAGCAGATTGTTGAAATTGCTTCCCTTTGTAAAAGTTATCATTGTTGAAATTATGATTATTTCCCTTATTGACATACCTATCAGCACTAAAAGAACGATTGCGTGAAAAATTGTTTTGTTGTGCTGCAAAAGCAACAGGCAATTCACTCTTAATCTGCGCATTACTCAGATCCATGGTTGGGTGAGCAGTGCAGAAGTTTTTTGCATGTTCTTCTAAGTTTTTCATTGATAAAGGTTTCCGTTCGTGTAAAAATGCGAGAAATGTAGGATTTACCGACGAAAGTACCTTATCGCGCATCAGTAAATCAAAGAGACCTTCATACGACTTTTCAATTTTGGATAATTCGATCCATCTTTCTAATGTTAGTCGTATCTGTGACAGAAAATCACTAAAATTTCTGGCAGATTGAGGTAGTAATGTGTGAAATCTCAAACGATATTCGTTTTCTGTCATTTGGAATTTTTGCAGAAGTGCTGCTCTAAGAGCATTGTAGTCATTTTTCTCACCAATGCTGGTGGTATGATAAACTGCTAATGCATCCCCTGTAAGTAATCTGGATAAATATGTACAGTATAGCGCTTTATCCACGTTATAAGACCCACAAGTGGCCTCAAACCTATCTAGGAAGAATATTACGTCATCAGACGGGGGATTAAATTTTGGCAATTTAAGGTGAATCTCCTTAAAATGATCCTGTCTGGATGAAGTGTGGCTTTCAAAAGTTCTCTGAGAATTAGATTCCTGAGTTAACCTAAGTCTCTCATATTCTGACTCTGCTAATTTCAGTTCATGCTGTCGTTTTTTTTCATTCTCTTCCATCTCAAGCTGAAGTCGTTTTACATTTTGTTCCGCTATCAATCTTCTCTCTTCCATTTCCTTTTGTTTCTGTTTTTCCTTTTCCAATCTTCCTTTCTTTATTTCTTTTTTCTTGTTCCATTTCTTTTTTTCTAAGTCTTTTTTTTTTTCTTCAGCTCCTTTTAAGTCTTTCTGTTTTTGTGCTCTCGCTGAAATCGTTTCTCTTCTTTCCAATTCAGCGGCTAATCTCATTTTTTTTCTCATCTTCCTCAGCTATCAATCCTCAATTTTTGATCCGACTCAAATTTCATCTTCTTCTGTTGTTCCTCAGCCTCAATCCGTTTTTGATCTGCCTCAAATTTCAAATTTTCCAAACGTAAAGTTTCTAACCTTCTCTGATCAGCTTCTATTTCTTGAGCTTTCTTATATTCTGACATAGCGAATTGTCTTACCTCTTCAGCAGGTATTTGCAAAGCTTTTGCTTGCTTAATGAAATAGTCTAAGGTAGCCATTTCAATATTATTATGTAATAATACTACTTAAAAGTGTTACTACAACTAGTGTTCTTCGTTCCTGTTCTAGAACGGTAAAATCAATTTATATAATAGGCAATAATATTAATAATTAATAATGTAATTTATAACATGTAATGGTGTGAAAGCAGTAATGTGACAGACAATAGCACAATAATGACACGACAAGATATTCAAAACAAACGAAGACGTTCGCAGAAATCCAATTAAAATAAAATGAGAAACTAAAATGGAATGTCGTAAAGAATTACGATGATAACTGCGATTAAATAATGCACAAGACAATTGACAACACAGTGTAAAAAACATAGGTTTTGTAAAAAACTAAACGACAGGAAAGGTGAGATGGACGCGAAATACAAACAAAATTCATCATAAAACCAAGGTACAAGTAAAAATAGCTACCAAAAACAACAAGTAAACGTGACACTACAGCTAAAACAGACAGGTGTCACAGACCACCAGACACAGTGGACCTAGAATCCTTCTACGCTCACGCGTAGGAACATTCCACTGCGGGAAGTCTGCAAAATAATGTCCTACAGAACGTCTGACGAAGAGCCCGAATTGACTTCGAGATGGATCTCGTTCGTCAGATCTACCTCCCAACCTCCCGCGAAGAATACACAACATATAACACATAACACGGAAAATATATAAGTGGACATAATCAATTAAGGCACAGCTAATAGTAATAAAGTGTATAACGGATACAAGTTATACTTAGCTCGCGTGCAGGTAAAAATCAAAGTGCCTTGTCCCCGTGTATGTACGTTAGAGGATGCAATACTTCGCTCTGCGTATATCAAACTAGCTCGCACGTAATAATGATGAAGAGATGATCTCCAAGTAATCAGTCACTGTGAAACTTGACGTGGAGGTTGATTGAAGACCTTGAGCATTTGAGTTGATTTTGATTCATATTCCGCTAGGATCCAAATTGAGATGATGTCGCCTTGAAAGTAAACATTCTTCTTTTCAAACGATCAATTGGATGGGTACGTTCCTTTGAAATCACTTCCAGACCGCACTGTGCCTAGTAGTTATTGTTGGTGTCGTTTTCATAGTGATGAATTGAAACGCGAATGGTTACAACGGAATAAATGTCAACAATGTTTTTTCAAACGAAAACCAACAAGTATCTTGAATTGGGTGAACTGGTCAAATTGGCAGCACACAAGTCGTTGGTAACTTTACATAGATTTTATTCACCAGGACACGAAGTGGACAAGACGGACATCGTCACAGGCGCAAAGATCACACGACAACATATTAATTATTGCTGCTAAAGTTCCTGAAGATTCTCTTCTAGTAAAGACCTCTGTCCATAGACTAAGGATTACAAAACTGTTACCGTATAATATCCTTCTCAGTCACGACCGTTGACCTTCTTTCAAGGACGTCTATCATGGTAACGTATTCATACTCTGGGATGAAATCTTCCATATTACATTTGTTAAAATTCCCAGACGTTCATCCTACATAGCGTTGTACATCATATAATTTCACACAAAGTCATATACGATAATCCTATCAGTTAAAGGCTTTCAGTTGGCTAACCTCTCTTTACATCCGTGCCACGACTTTGGCATTGAAGCATGTACGGCATTTAAAACATGTGCATAAGGTAAACAATATAACTTCTTCTACTCGTAGGAATTCTCCGTCTACGATCCAAATCTTAAAGGCAAGCGACTCTGTAGATCCATTCTAGGAATGATAAAATTCCCGCTAGATTAGTAGTAGAGCGGCCTTTTTATGCAGCATTAAAATAAGAAGTGGGCGATAACTTACGTGACATTACTGCGATTGGCTTCGACCTGAAGACCAATACAAATCACAATAATAAATGGCTTCCTTCAACATGCCATTGGATACACAATATAAAATTACAATCATGGACACAAGCCAGTTCCATGTTTCCACTTCAAAACCTGACGTCACAAACTACTCAACTAGGTTACACGTGCGTCCAAAGCAACTCACACAGCATTGTGCACGTCAGTGCGTGAATCAATCGAACGCACAAATAATATAACTATCTCAAGACTGGTGCGTACATTTGGTAGGACCGACGACTGCCCCCTTAGGTAATAAATGTACGTAACAGTAAGTTAATTGAGAAAATTCGTAGCAGTAAGACACAAGCGAGTACCTATAACCAGAATGAAAGGTACGTTAATTGGGAAAATTCATGGCAGTAAGACACAAGCGAGTTCCTATAGCCAGATCGAAGGGTACGTTAATTGGGAAATTGCAAAAGCGAATTGTGAATTTTACATTTACTGTTATTGTGGTTTAGAGTCCACATCGCTGCACTCCGCGGAAACCCATAGGTGCTCCGTCTCCTTTAGCAAATGTCAAACGATATGAATGCTGATTGTTCCTATAGCCCGCTGATGGTATGCACGCCTAATCCATTCAATCGTATGTCTATTTCTTCTGGTGTTAGATTTGTTGCAAAATTCCAGCAGTCTGGGCTGTGTTCATACTTATGGATTACTGTGTTGTTCTATAATTGATTAAGTATCTCTCCCTTATCCACATTCAATGTCCCCACTATGGGTGCTCTCACACTGCGTACCGCTGCATGGCCAGGACAGTCTAAATGTATTTTCTCACAGACGATCCAATAATGGGAAGACAGTTACGCGGACTTCCGAGAAACAAGTACAAGCCAGGTCCTGAAAGTTTGAGTCCTCTATTTATGTTCTCCATTGACGTTATAACCATCCATATTGGACATTCGGAAGCGTGGACTGAGAGTAGGACACAATAACTACCTGGTTAGTAGAGTTTCAAACAATCATCTCACGCCTGCAGTAGCTGCCTGTATCTTCAGTCTCATGCTGGAGGTTGTTATGTAATCTTCGCTCTGTTTAGCGACAATCCTGCCTTTTACTCTAGCCGAGAAGCCGCATCCTCATGTCTCACCATAGAAAATAGACCCACCAGAAACTTCATCTTTATTGATAAAGGTGCATTATATTTGAAAGTGATCCCCGTAGGTGTCGGGGTTTGCTGAGGGGACAGAAAAAGAATAGAACAACTGTTCCCTGCAGCACTGCCGTAAGAGGCACCGAAGATTGAGGTTGTGCTTGGTGCTGGCTACATCATCAGGTCAAATTAATTGCTAGAGCTTTCGTCACTGCAAAAGCGCACGAATGCGTTGGTGCATGCTTTCAGTAAGGGGGGAGGGGGGAGGCTGCTGCAGCAGTGGTTCCGTGCCGCACGGGGAAGGAAAAGAAGATTGATCATGAGGATGTATAGAAGTAACGTTGGCAGTTCTACACTGAGCCCAGTGGCTCAGTAAATTCCCGCAAAGCTGGTCCTTATATTGTGTTCCTGTAGGTGCAGATAGTGTCTGTTCACAGAACTACTACACACTCAGGCATGTCGTACAAGGCGACTAAGTTGTGGTTGTACCTGGAGCTGGCAATCTCATCATGTAAAACATATTAGCCACAGAGACCATCGCTACAAGAGTATGTGAATGTTTAAGGTAAGGGGGGCCATGCTGTAGTGGTGGTTATATGCTACGGAAAGGAACGTGATGATGATAATGAGGATGATGGTAGTGGTGGTGATGATTATAATAGTGATGATGATGAAGTGGTAATAATGATTATAATGATGGTGATGATGATAGTGATGATGATGATGAAGATGGTAATAATGATTATAATGATCCTCATTATGATGGTGTGGTGGTGGTGGTGGTGATGATGATGATGATGATGATGATGATGATAATAATGACGATTTCTTAGGCTTACTTTTTAAAATTTTGACAGCTGACAGGAAGCCGCTAGTCAGATCAAACACTGAAACTCTAAGCCGGAAGTCTAAGATCAGAAGCCAGGACACGCACATCGCCATTTTGCAGAACCACTTAAACCTGGTAACAGAAGCACTGAATGTAAGTTATCAAGGATAAAAATCATCATCGTCGTGTGTCGTGCCTCGTGCCGTTGGCCGCAGCCATCTTGTTGTGCCATTCCAGATCACCCAGTGTCTTCGTCTGCTGATTGTGGCCTTGACATGTCACGTTGTAGCTAAGTTCTGGGCATAAGGTAGATTCAAATCTAGGTAGATCTCTTGGAGTTGGGGAGGGGGTGGTGGGAACATAAATATAATTGTAAAGCTACATAAATTTTTGACTGGCGATTTCTCTTTCCGGCATTTAAAACCACGGTAACCCTAGGATAACAAGTACTTTTTCCGCCTTCCCAGTTGAAATTCACAATATCGTGCATTATGTCTTTTGAGTGAATCATTAAGGCGAAACACAGCTTCATCGCCGAACATGGTACGGTTTTCAAGCCGTCTATATAATAAATTGCATGCGGGTCTTGACTTTTGACCCACACACACACACACACACACACACTCATACTCACACTCACACACACACGCACACACACACACACACACACACATATATATATATATATATATATATATATATATATATATATATATATATATATATATATATATATATATATATATATATATATATTCGGTAAATGTGGTTTTTTTTATTAATGCAGAACGTATCCGTGTAAATAGTCTCTTCGGCTCATTTTGTAATTTTCATATAACGGAAGCTTACCAACACCGGATGTTGATACAAAAAAGCAATCTGTGATAGTGAACATTCTTCGGTGTTTTTGAGTTTATGGATTAGACTCTCTCTCAGTCAGTCAAGCCTCAGCTGTCAAAGATACAACATCTATTTCAAGTATCCAGTTTGGATATCTTTGAGTGTATAGTCGTGGATAACTGACTTTTCTGGACATTTGATGACATTGTATTAATCAGCGTATTACATGTCTGTTTATCCTTACTTTCAGTATCGATTGGTTTGGCTCAGTTTGGGTTTTTAAGATTTATTGTACATGGACAACTCCACCAGTGCTTCGATCTCCTTCCCTAAATCACATTAGGAGGATTTCAGCACAGTACAAGAACTCCGTAGCACCATCGAAGATCCCAGTGTATGTGTACAGGGATCACACATTCTATAAATATATTTGTGATGGTGTAACCGTTAGAGTAGTTAAGAGAAAAAATTGGTTAGAAGTATTTCCTATGAGATTAATTATTATGATGGAAATAAACTGACTTTATGGTTGTAGTCTAAGAGGAATGATCGATAGAACGAGAAGAACGGGTCAAGAGTAATGCTGACGTCCCTTGATTGCGGTCTGTTGTTTGTCTGACGTTGCCGAGCATTCTAATGTTTTGTTTTGTTTTTGTCTGTTATTGGCAAGGTGAACTCGGCTACGGAATCGTAATTTCACGGGTTTGTGACGTTCTGGTGAGTTGTTTGGCAGATAAAGTTCTAGAATGTTTGGAAATAGTTGTAGTTTTAAATCGACGTTTTAGATTAAGTCAGTTATATCCGAGATGCGATAGCGTTAACAGCACGTGTTTCTTTGAGTTGTGATAGAGTTAGTATCTAAAGGTGGCAGCGAGTGGGAGTTACATCGGGTCGATAAGCCAATAAATATATTGATTGATTCTACTGTGGTAGAATAGTGACTATCGCCCAGACGCCCATGCGCATTTCTTGCCACATTTTGTGTACGACAGTTTGTCATTTATTTCGAGGACAAGATGCCATTGTTCGCAGTGAGAAAAAATGTGTGTATTTCGAAACAAACCAGGTACGTTGAACATTATGAGTCTATAACTAGTAGTAAAGTACAGTAGACAAGCTGGCAGGCTAGCTAATAAAACATAGACTTTGTAAATGTTCATCCCTGGCAGTGAGGCCAGTTTCCCTCAGATACACCAAGTAGAACATAGAAAATATGTCAGCACATAGAGAGACAAGGTTTACATAGGAAGAATTAGATGGCACAAAAAAATTCAACAACAGTGGTTCTCAAGCTTTCACCACCACATCCACTAGAGACAGTATGATAATTGAAGTCGGAAAGATAGAGTGACACTGAGATTTTTTTCTACTGAATTTTTGCTGTACAAGTCTGCCAACCTCAAGTGAAAGGTTGAGCATATCACTTTACAACTTTTTGCTGACTTATGTAAATAAAGTTTGACGTTGAAATGTTACTGCTGTCAGCGTGAAATCAATTATCAGCTGTTGGTATGAAAAACGTTATCATCTGAGAGAAAGAAGTTTTCTTATCACCATACAACAAGCTGTCTACTGCTAGGGCAGAGATACGAAACATAACATATGATCAACACAAAGTAAACGTAAAAATCAATAGACAAGCCATCATACACGGTCACAATGGGTAGGTTTCCTAATTTTTTTAAATTTTGCCATGCAACGGCCGTATGGCCAACTCTTTAAGATTTCCAACTGCCGAAGGATTTTTAAGATGCGAAAATTGCACATGGGACCTCCGTTCTCACTACCCAGGAGATCAGAGCGGAGCATCATATCGTTAGGAAACACTAGTTCTGAAAAGGAATTCCATCACTTATATTCCCAGTGCTGCAAGCGAACCTGGTACCTTTAGAATTAGAGACGGACGCCATATCTCTGAGCCACACTCCTACCCCTTTCTTTTGTTGCAGTCGGTTTTAGACTGAGTTTGAATAAGTGTTGGACATTCTCAGAGGCTCTGCAGGGGTAATGAAAGGACGAAGTGTTAGCAACTATTTATGAATTTGGTGAAACAGTTATACGTATTAAACATGATCGGCAGCTACGTGGGCAAAAGAGTCATTGACATATTTGTGGCTCAAGTTATGAGTCCTTTGAATTGTTGAAGTACCAAGTGTTGTTTTAAGACCATATAGAGGAGCCACTAAGGCCATACACAGTTTTTTACAACATCTTCTTTATTTGCCTGCTGACATATGTACGAGCTTCAGTAGTACAGTGGTTAGTGCACTGGCTTCTTAGCTCGGTGGTCCATGGTCCGATCCCCATTTGAGGTATGCCTCAATGGGCGTGTAATGGGATCCTTTTTACATATGTACACCATGCTTCGCTACCCTATATAGTATGTGCTTAGTCTCATGTAAGATGTGGTCAAGCACTTCCTCAGCCGACTGGTTGTTGTTACTCTAAAGTAAGTACATATTATAACGTAACGTAGCGTTAACATGATGTTAACAATTTTCTATATCTAGAATGTGACACAGAAAGCTTTGCAAGTAAACGTGAAATGCCGTAAGCTCAATTTGAAAATCAAAGATCAAAGGGTCAAACTGGAAACTCCTGAGGGTAATGAGGGATCCATAGAGGTGGCATTGACAGAAGACCATGCTGAGGTCAAGGAAATTCCTGTTGCTGCAGATGGCCGTGGCTTGGAGGAGTATAACCATCCTGCTAAAGATACGACTATTATAAATGCACGAAAGAAAACAGATGTGAGTAGAGAGAGATAGTTTCTTTACCACTAACAATTTCTACTTTTTTATTCATCATTCTTCTCTCTCTCTCTCCTTGTTGATCTCTTTTTCTATTCTCTTTCCAGTTGTACAGGTAAATGTTTCATGTTTCAGCTCGTGGATAGCTCAATTTATTTGTTTAATATTGTAACGATTCAAGAATACTAATACTACCACACAGAGTACAAGAAATAAGTAGAGAAGTCCATGTTTATAAGCACCATACTAAAATAACACAAGGATAAAAGATGAAGTAGGCTGTAGCGAAACCGGCCCCAAGTCTCTGTGTAATTTCATAGTGAAGAGAAATCAACGTAGGAACCTGCAAACGTATGCTTCTGCGTATTGGTAGAAAAGTATTTTCTCACAGACGATTGGAGAATGCAAATACAGTCATGCGGACGTCTGAGAAACATATGTGAACGTCCGAGAAACAAGTACAGGTCACGGAAGAGAGAAGAATGCGAAAACGGAAGAAATCATCAGTTCACAAGCTCAGTGCAGCTCAGAGTTTATAACATCTAGCTCAGACTTGATTCAAACACAATACCGAATATACATATATAGATAATTAAAGTAAAGTTATATTTATGTGCCTTGTAACTGAAGTTGATCAACCTATTTTGTGAAAACTTTTCTGAGGGCATTAATTATTTTTCTGAAGCATTATAGTCATTGGGGGCTATTTAAACTAGCTGTATGCATTCACTTAGACAAACACACACACCTAGAGTATAGGTCAGTTGTCAAGGACAAACGAATTACAACAGAAGGGAAAGAAAGCGAGAACTATGTAAAATACAGGGTGAGCCATTAGTCCCTTACTACTGCTTAGAATGTGAAGCTTTAATATGTAATTGAATGTGTTAATGAAATACACCAGAACGACGACAGAGCGCTAAAATCATATATTGAAATGGTAAAGTTATATAACATTCACAATGGTGTTCATGAGCGTTCGTACATAGTCAGCCTTTTTCGAAAATTTCAACAAAATCTTGGCTGCTTCTTTGAAACTTCCCAGTTACTGCTGTTGAGATATCCTCTAACAATCTAAAGATAGGAACTACCGATAAGTGTGACTGTGGCACTGATAAATTGACTGCTGAACATCTGCCTCAAAGATGCCCAACATATGAGCAACAGAGAAAGCACATGTGGCCATCACCAGTATCATTCGTTAAAAAGCTCTGTGGAGATACAAATAGCCTCAAACTGACCACTGCTTTCTTTGAACACATTCTAGATGACGTCTGAGGGAATACTAAGAAGAAGGTATCGTCTAAGGTTTTAGTTTTCCGACCATATACCCTATCCTTTGAATATCCCCATAAAAACCTGCTCAGCAGGAATTAAATAGTACTGGGGACTCGGCGTTGTAGAGCACCATGATCGCCTATGCCCCAGGCGTAATACGTGAAGAAGTCTTATATTTTCTAAGCATAATAACAACATTCATCACTACCTTTCAGCTCTGCAAGAAGTATTGGCCTTTAACAATAAATATGTAAAATAGCCCATTCAGCCATAACTGATTATGGGAATGCGCCCGTGAGTTAACAATCCTCAGCTGAGTTAAATCAGGAGATCTCACAGGTCATTCAATTTCACCCCGTCTTCCAATCCACTTTTTACGGAATTTTTCATCAAGAAAATTTCTGATAATACGGGAATTATAACATGCAAACACACACAATTAGGAGAGGTGGATATAGTGACCTTGAAAGTTTCGGATTTCCTGGTAAAAAAATATAAACGATGATTACAAAAGTCTACTACCCAAGACATCCCGTGACACGCCCATTGAGGCACAATGGGAATATGGAGTAAGACCCATATTTCCTTGACCATCATTACACTAGGGGTGATGTGGTCAGCATCACGCCGGCCGCCTTGACATTCACAGAGTTGTTCTGATATCCAATTCATGAGGCTTTCTGCTCAAGCCTTCATACATAATATGGAAATGCTAGGGGACTTATGTTTCACCCTTGGCATTAAAAAAAAGATACAACCCTAGATGTATGTCTCGATATTGTTGTTGTTGTTGAACTAGGGCTGCTGAGCTTTACGCACTTCTTGCAGCAATACCAAGTTGAAGAGTCCTTGGTATTAACTACACTGTAGATCTAAGCTTTCCCTGTGACTTTTCTGCCATTCCACAATATGTTGAGTAGAAGTCATGAGCTCCAGTGTCTCCAGATTGGCTTGCATTTAAAGGATCATCACATCTGGTACCAAGCGAGGAGGAAGAAGCGTGTGGCATACTGTGCATTCCCCGCCATTCAAAGGGGCTCTCCAAATATGCAGAGCTAAAATATTGTGCTCTGGTTCTGCTCTCTCAAGGAATCGTCATGTCCTATTAAAGAACCACTTTTCAGCTCCCCCTGCCTATCAGGGTCCATAGTGAGACCCTTCTGCATGCAAGCAACCAGATGAAGCCAGAGTTACGCCTGGGGCTCAAGCGACTCATCCAAGCTTAGTGTGGTCTCTCGATTTAAGAGCAAAATGGGACCTCGCTTAGATCCGGGTAAGAACGTTGTTGGCTTCTGCTCGTGTTGCTGTTATCATCCCCTGACACCGCCTTCAGCACTGTCACAACTCATTTGGTTTTTCTAGGTTAAGTGTTTTAAAGAACATGTGGTTTTTGGGAACCTCGTTTTATATTAATTTCAAAGCTAGGCGCGAATTCCAGTACATACCTACCAATGTTGGGTCGTGGTGATATAGCATGAAGGTCCACAACATATCAATGATGGGTTGTGGTGATATAACAAGTTGATCCATCACAACATTTCAATGATAGGTCCTGATGAAATAACAAGAAGGTCCACAACATATAACTGATGGGTCGTTGTGAAATAACAAGAAGGTCCTTGATACATCAATGATGGGTCGTGGTGATATAACAAGAGGGTCTACAACATATCAATGACGGGTCGTGATGAAATAGCAAGAATGTCTGCAACATATCAATGATGGATCTTCGTGATATAACAAGAAGGTCTACAACATATCAATAATGGGTCGTGGTGATATAACAAGAAGGTCCACCTCATATAAATGGAGACCCAAAGCCTGAAGGTCGATCAACATATATGTCTATTAGCAAACTTCATGGTTTTTATTTCGTTGTTAAGGATCATCTTCACCGCAAACGGACAAGTCCATCAATGCTCCGATCTCCTCTCTTAGATCACACAAGGAGAATCTAAGCCCAGTGCACTAACTCTGTAGCACCGGCGAGGATCCCAACGTGTGCATACAGGTATCAGACATTCTATAAATATATTTGTGTGGTGGGTAGGTTTCCGAATTATTATTTTTATTTTGCCAGGGCAGCTGTATGTCCTACTCGTTACGATTCCCAACGGCCGAGGGACCGTATCCGAAAAAGCTATGGTGGGGGACATCATTAGAAAGCAGTGATTCTGAAGGAAAAAAAATGTCCGTCAATTATATTCCCTGTAATGGGAGCGAACCTGGTACCTATAGAATTAGAGGCGAATGCTCTACTTCTTAGCCGATCCGACCCCCCCCCCCACTCTCTTTTAAACAAACTTTATGAACAATAATAAAATGTAGTAGTTGATCATCATGTGACGTATTCTTTCAAGAACGTTGTCTCCATTACAGCTGCTCTGAACGCATCACGATTCTGGGCAAGTCGACCTGCATCAGCCAGGGGCCTTGCCTTCCATCACTATGTTTTCCAGACTATTATGTCTTTTTATATGACCGAAAAACTTTAGCTTCCTTAGTGCGATGGTATTATGGAGCCAATTTTCCTCTACGTTTAGTGAGTGCAGTACTTCTCTGTTGGTCTTTTTTTCTGTCCAGGGTATTCTCAGCATCCTTCTGTAGCATTTCATTTCGAATGATGTAACCTTTTTTGCAACTGTTTTATTGAGTTTCCATATCTCGCAGCCGTATGTTGCTGCTGGGAATATACATGCTCTGATCAGTTGTAACTTTGTTTCTTTGCTCGTGCCTTGCCATAGGTTTTTCATCTGTATTAGTTTATGTAAAGCAATTGCAAGTCTTCTTTTAATTTCTACTGCACAGTCGCCAGAGCTGTTGATGATTAATCCTAAGTATTCGAATTCATTAACACTGTCCAGTTCTTCGTTATCAATTTCAATTTCTGGTTTGGTCTTTACTTTGTCTGTTGTCAATACTTTGGTCTTCTTGGTGTTTAAGTATAGATTCTGGGCCTCTGTAGTAAAATCTGCGAGATAATCGCTCATTTCAGTAAGATTTTAGTCCTATGATAATAAATAACCCAGCCCGATTGTGTCTGACTATGAGCATCTCACACGCCAGCATCGCGCTGAATTTTGTGCCATGGTAATGCTTAGAAACGATCCCGCCGTATAAACCTACTCGCTTTCCTTGTGACGTACAATTAACATTTTTAACATTTTGCCCGATCTGATAGAGACTGCGGCAAGACTTATAATTAACGATCTTCCAGAAGTGTGCCGCCAAGTTACTGTCTGAATTAACGTAATACTTTAACTTTAACGCCTCTAATAGTAGTAATCCTTACATTTTTTGGTAGTGTAACACGAGACAAAAGTAATAATTAACGCCAATTCTAACACCCGCCGCGCAAAACCCCGCTTCGCTTGACACGCGGTGGGATTGGCCCGATGATATATACACACAGACAGTTTAAATTCTCGCCGAGTAATGTATTTCTGACGTCACTCAAACAAGTTAGTTATTTGAATAAAAATGCTAGAGAGAGATGAGAGAGGGAAGATTGCCGACTTGTGTAAAATTTTTATTTGACGATTGACAGTGACAAAATTGAAAATCTAAACCATACTGAAACTGACCATAAAAATCATATGGTAGTATAGCTTAGAGTCCCCTGAGCAAAAATGTGTTTTAAAAAATATGGTAGTCCAAGTATTAGCCAAGTTATTGAGAAAATACTAAATGTCTAGTAACACTAAGACGGACAGACTGTGGTTCCTGCTTGTTTTTTTCATAACGTTAATGGGGACGCCAGCTTAAAAAAGGCATGGTAGTAATTCAAATTCTATTAGTTGGTATAGGAGTGAAAGGGGAGAGATAAGAAAAATGTAACTAAAAACGAAACATCTTTTTCTATTGGGCATAACTAACGTAGACTGACCACTCGACTACCAGACACAGAGTGTGTTTGGAATTTTGTTTTGTGTTTCAAAAACTACATTTGAATTCTGGTAGTCGCAAGTTTTCCATTGGCCAGTACTAATAGATATTAGCAAAAAGCTTTCACTGCTCATCGCCAGTTGACAAAAACGTTTTCTATCAAATACGCTGAGATCAGCTGTGTTAATTTATAAAATAACAAATTAATTAGCAGTCTGGGCAGGGCAGAGAAAAACTGAGGCCATTCTTTGCAAGTCAGCGTTATTTGTTATTATTTCTTGAAATTGTGGTAAGAATGCTTTATGTATTAATATGTTTATTACAACTGCCAAAGTTAGATACTGCTATTGGGAAAAGTGAAGGACATGCCGGGAGCAGACATTGTTGAGTCCTCACATTGAACTGTATCTAACTGTGGTATATTGTCATGATTTTGTTTTAATATTATTGTATTAGAATATGTTAGTAAGCCTCCGTGTTCCATGAACACTGTTCAACATGCCTGGGGCATTTATAATTTAAATAAAGAAGAGCAAATCATACAAAAGGAAATGTGGTTACTCCACGTTATTGTATTGAGGAAAACTATGTAAAAGTACAGTGGCGTATCTGCCATAGGGACGTGAGGTGTGGTCACAGAAAGGTGTGAGTCATATAAAATTAGGGGCGAGTGCACCTGTATGCACGCGAGGCTGACCCCATACCACCATATGTAAATAATAATAATAAAGTGTGATCAGATATAAAAAGGCCAGGGTGTCTTTTTATTGCAGAGGTTTTATTTCCTGTTACCAGCCGGTGACAGGAAACCTGATGAGTGAGTGTAACGCCAACAAGTCTCCGGTAAAACGTTTATGCTGTCAGCAGATAGCTGGAGGAGCTTGTGCGTGTTGAGATATCTATATTTTCTGCAACGACATACTGAATTATCCTTCTACAAAGAATCCCAGGTGATGTGTTAGCATCTGGGTATATCTGAAACTTCGGTTATAATAAACTTTGATATTTTCAATCATACCCAGGATGTTATGGGGCGTGATGAAACTACAGCCCCTCCTAACAAGTGACAAACACTATTAGATAATAAAGTTGTAATCTGTGAATACACCAACAGGAGAGATAGAGTGACTTTATACTTATTGGACAAAGAGTATACACATTTTAGTTAATTCTTTTTATGTAAACTATCTTTTCCTCATTTTCAAAGACCTGTCCAAAAGAGATGGCGGGACAGGCAGATTAAATTGTAAAAAGAAAATATTCTATTTTAAAGAAAAACCTTAACCACTGTTTTATTCAATTCCTTATAAGTCAAACTCTGTGTGTTCTTGGTCATCTCTTACGTTTCTCATGATATTCTTGGCATGAATGTTAAACAGGTAAGGGGAAAGGGTACAGCCTTGTCTTACTCTTTTCTGTACTTCAAACCATTCTGATGTTTCCCCCTCTATTCTTACGGCTGCCTGTTGTTCTTGGTACAGCAGTGCGATGAGTTGTATAAGGTGGTTTGGAAATCCCATATCTTCCATAATAGTCCATAACTGCTGATGTTGTACACAGTCGAAAGCTTTGGTACGAAACAAGTAAATAGGTCAACGTTGAATTCTCTACACTCTTCTATGATGATCCTCATATTGAATATATGGTCTTTGGTGCCTCAACGTGGGCGAAAACCCGCCTGTACTTCGTTAATTTATGTTTCTAGCTTTTGTTGCATCCTTTCCATTGTGATATGTAATATTATTTTGCTGGTATAGCTTATAAGAGCTATAAGCTCTGTTGTTTGTGCACAGTTTCAGGTCGCCCTTTTTTGGCAAGGGTATGTAAATTGATCTTTTCCATTCTTTGAGCCAAATTCCGCTTCGCCGGATCTTGCAGCATAATGCATGGCATATACGAGCGCTGCCTTCTCCTCGTGCCTGTATCATTTCAGCTGTTATTTCATCACAACCAGGAGATTTTCCACTTTTTAAGTGTTTGATTGCGTTCCGGACTTCCTCTATGGTAGGTGCTGGTTCAAGTTCAGCTACATTCATGTTGTTGTTATCTGCCGCCTTGTTTATTTCCTTGTACATTTCTTGACAGTACTCCTTCCATCTGTTCAGAATATCTTTACGTTCTGTTAGTGTCGCCCTTGTCGTTTATTGCTCGAAGTGATGGTTTAAAGTTGCTGTTCTTCAATGTTCTTACTTCAAAAAACATATTCTATACTCAATCCCTGTTCGCGCATTTCCTCGATTTTCCTGCAGGTGTCGTTTATGTATTGTTGTTTGTCTTGTCTAACTCGTTTTTTAATCTGCTTTGTGTATTCCTTGTACAATTACTGATTTTCTGTCTTTTTTTGGACTTCATTTTTCTTCTTTCTACCACCAACTTCAGTGTTTCGTCTGAGATGTATTCTCATCTCTTTATTCTTCTTTTAGGAATTAACCTCTGTACATTTGTAATGTAAAAATCTCTGATGTTATTGGCAAGTTCATCTGGTGTCATTTCCTCCTGTGCTGCCATAAGAACGTCAAATTTGTTCTGAATATCGACACTGTACTCTTCTAGTATGGCGCTTGTGTCATAACGTATTACTTTGTCGCTTGTAACGACTTTTTTCAGTTTTATCTTGAAGTTTGCAGCAAGAAGTTGATGGTCGGAGTCACAGTTTGCTCCTGTGAGCGTCTTGATGGATGAGATACACGATCGCCACCTTTGTTGTATTAAGATGTAATCTGTTTGGTTCTTGCTATTTTTTAGTAGTTGATAGTGGTTTTAAATATTACTTCTGGCCTTCATATCAACTCATGTTATCCAAATACATTCACTGTCGGACATCCATTCATGACAATGATACTATGGCAACACTCTTATGGTGGTTACAGTGCGCAGGTCTTGATTCATCTTCATTCATTGCACCTAAGCACTTGTTGTGCTCTGGCGTTGGTGGATTTTGTAGTAAATGTCGTAAAAGGAGACTAGGAAATATTGAGTCAAAGGTTAGCAATCCTCTTTTCTACAACACATTGCTGTTTTTATATAATCATTATTATCATCGCTGTCGTCACATGATCACCATTATCATCATCATTATCTTTCAGAACCCTGCGGAGCACAGGCCAAATACTACACCCCAAGCGTTTTTGTCCTTTGTCGTTCTTTTACGGCTGCTCTATGTCTTCTCTGTTCCCCTCATGTCTTTCTAACAGTTGTTTTTCTCTCATGCGTCCCTTTGTCCCCATCTATATTTCTCATCCCGGGAATAATGTTATCAGCTGGGTTTCTCAATTTGTATCCCACTTTTTTTGTATCTCTACATTATTTCCCTTACTGCATTCAATAGAGCTTGGGTCAACCACTGCAGGCTGGTCCACAGGAACCCTGCACTAAGAAGTATGTGCTTGTGCATTGGTGTTATCTGTAACAAGCTGTTTTAGACGACGTGGTTGCCAGTTTCAGGCACAACCTCATGTTCGTCTTACGGTGTGCCGGACAGAGCAGTAAGCTTATTTTTACTTTCTCTCTGTATGAACCACACTTTTAGTCCCTGACTGCACGGCTAGCCTAATGTCTTAACGCAGTTTTTGTTTGTTATCTTTTTTTTAACTAGAAGTAAGCGTTATATCGACTCCGATAATTGCTTTTCTTAGGGTCACAGGCCGATAGTTGGGCTGTTTTGCTTGGCACTGAAGAGTTAACAGTGGTCTTATATTTTTAATGAAATATTTTATTTCCACAGAAGGCAAGACTGTCACCGAGTCAGCTCAACATAACAAGAGAGGAAAGGGAGCAAGCATTGGCAAACAAAGAAAGACTCAGTTGTGATGAGATAATCTCTACTTCACCATCCACGGATATCACAGATACTTTTGATGACATTAATGTCGCAAAGGAAAATCTCTCTAAAACAGTCGTTAGCACTTCCCAGATTGTACCCAGTTGTGTTTGCGTACCTGCTCTGCCAGTCGCTAGCTCACTCAGACAGACTTTTCCCGGAGACTCACGTCCGACGTGTGTAAATCCTTACTTAGCCTCAAGTCACGCTGAGGCTGTGTCATCAAGTCCTCACGCGGCAAAAACATCGGTCATCTCACATCCGCCTCGTGTAATCACTAACAAAGCTGATAGCCAGGGACTGGCTACACCTTTTTCACACCAGCAGATCTTTAACGAATGTAATTTAGCTTGTTCCCATTTCCCAGTACTCGCTCAGTTACAAAACTCTTCCTTAGAGCTTCCATGTACGGACTTCAGTTTACTGACAGAGGAATCCATCCACCCTAGACGCCCCCATGAACTGAACAGACCTATATCACAGAGCGACATGTCATGCCAGCACCACAGAGCTCGCTACCGCTGCACGTGTCCAGATTCGTCTGTGACTTCTCAAACCCAATCTTTCTCATTGCACAACACAGAGTATAAATCAGTCAAAAGCCCAGAGTCTTTGGGTCATCAACATCCAAGTGTATTAAAATATCATGCCACTCTCCAGCCGCCAAATGATCATTTCAGAGCAGTTTGCCACAAAGTTGATTCACCGCCTATGAAAGCGATTACGGAGCTTAACCTTCAAGAGATATGTTGTTGTGAACTAGGTTACGATTTATTAAATCCACTTCCAGTCTGCACTTTGAACTCGTATAACCATTATAATGGCATCGTTACTGAGCCCTGCGAATTTGAGTGCATGGACAGAAAGTGTCATGGCCCACCCATTTACAGGACTTCCAGATCTGAACACGATCATCGTCACTGCTCCTTACAAATCTGTAACGATCACGACCTATCCCCTCATACTGCTATATACTGTCCCTTAGTTGAAGCCATGCCGGAGTTGAGACCGTGCATGTCGTTATTTAATCATTCTTTGGGGAGATCAGAAGAGGAGTGCCAATATCAGAAACTAAACACGTTTGCTACCGAGCACTGTGCAAAAGCATTCCCAGAATTAGCGAGTGGTGACATTGATTCAACATCCGCATTCAAGTTGACAGACGATATGAATACGGAAATATATTTTGATCAGTTCATCTCACCACATCACGCGAAAGGACAAAATGTACCGCCAAGAAATTCAGTGTCACAAATAACCTGTGCACCTCCTACACACAGTAAAAGTGAACCACCGTATGTTCATTTTCAGCCATCCCGTGAGAAGCAACAGTCCAAGAAAGATAATACAAAACAGCAAAGTATGCACGCACAAGAACAGCACCACAGACGAGAACCACTGGAGTACGAGGTGTATGAGCAGCACAAGCAACGCCAACAACCGCCGCTGCCCCACCAAAAATCCCCGCTGTTTTATGACTATCTCAGATCTCCATGTTCCTTCCATCCATTCGACAACCCCTACCCAACTTTAGCCCCATGGCATCAGTTTGCGGAAATGCAGCCCCCCAAAACAGGCACGCAGAGTCCTGTTCACAATTATTACATACCTTACCGTAGAACCTCCCAACAAGATCGCCCATTCCTCGAAGGAATCCCCCCAAACCATTTCCTATATGCTGATAACCAACATTTTCAAAACAGCTGTCCATCTTGCACTTCACCTATTTCGAGCTGTACAGAAAGATTAGAAGCATCGATGCAACGTCATAAAGAGAACAGTGCCAAAGTAGAACACGTAGATTCTACAGCAGAACTGACAGCTCGGTCCAGAAACTGCAATAACTGTAGTTGCACCTCCTCCCTTTGTGATTATTTTATATGTAATTGGCAGATCGAAACAAGCAGCGCCTGCCTCCAGCACCGACAAAGCTAATTAACCAAACAGAGCCGTTTTCCCCATCTTATCTAGCTCGCTGTGTTGGTCTCACGTGAGGTCAGCTGCAGCGATACCAGGAAGCTTTGAGTCCACATAGGGTTCTTTTAAAAAAGCTTGTTTGAATCAGGGCTTTTTAAACTGAGAAGTCTCGGAGATTTTGGAGTATCACGAAAATCTAGTTTATTTTCTCTCTACAGTTATTTTTTTTTTCTGGTCTTTGTTTAAATCTGCATTAGTCGTCGTATGGTCAAAACTGAAGGTAAAAGCTGTAGAGGTAGCCAGTATCCGTGATACAAAACGGTCACATACTACCAACAGCTGATATTACGCGATCAAATCGAGTATACCTAGAGACGGGGATAACAGTCTTTATTTTTAACGAAGAGCAGTGGAACTAATTGATCGCGTATAAGCAATAGCAATACAATTAATTCGTCGTTTATACCAATTTTTGGGGTCATATGGTCATTTATAACGGAAACTACGTGACCTTTTATAAAATGGTTGTGAGAATAATAGATCATTTATTTGCAACGGATTAGATTATTCAACACAATACATTGAGCTATTTTGATCCTTTATACCAAACTATTGACAGCTATTACATCTGAGGGTTGATCTAATTTATGAGGTGACATACCTTTAACATTTTTGGTCCTGAAAGCCAGGCAGTATTTTTAAACATATTTGGATGATGAACTGAGTTTGAAGGTTTTTTTTCTACAAGAAATATGCGCAAATTACAACATAATATAAGCAATGCAACTGAGTGTCATGTACTGATATTAGAAGCACAGGAGCCATAGTTAACTACGAGCCACTCTATAGATTTATTTGCAATATATCTACCACTAATAGATGGTAAGAATTTCAGGTTTATAGTTACGTCATGCGTGATATTATTCCGCCTTACGCATTTTTACTTTTTTTAATTGTTCAAAAAACACGATTGCTAACCTCAGTCAGTTTGTTTTTGGCCTTTATCAAATATGTTTTCGAGTCACTATATAAATTGATTTGAAGAAATATATTGATTAAATCCAGATTTGTTCAATTACTAGTATAAAGTGCGTAGACTGTTTATCCCGGACGAGATCCCAAAAATTGTCACAGGTCACGGTACTGATCGTTACCCATAATATCTAGTTATCTATCTGCAGCACTTCCTTCACTGTGTTTGCGTTTGTATTACAGTTATATTATACACAAGACGGAGTAAGTCGCCATTCAGTGATAAATTGTGTCATGAAAAGATAAACCCAAATGATGCTATGTTCAAACGCTTGTTTACCGACAGTACAGCTGAAATTTGGATGGTGTATTTTAGCACTTACATATATAACACAAACCGTATTATGACTTGTGCAACCCCCAGTGAAGAGCTGTAACATGAATTCCGCAGTACCATTAGGCCATACCTGGGCGATTGAAGAGGCTCTTAAAATGCTATGTATGGTGACTTCGTTTCTCGTTTGGGCTCTTTTAGGTCTGTACATATCAAGCAGACGGCAGTAAAAACCTGTTTTTATGTTGCCCAGGGTACAACACAGATTATTATGTCAGCGTTAAATTGTTCAAAAGCCCATTTGATTTTTCAATAATTAATGTGTTGATAAATTCATTTGTGAAGATATTTCCCATTATGCTGACAATGTGCTGTTTAAAATAGTAAAGATCGTTAAAGTATACCATTAGAGGAATATTAACATGTGGTCAAACAGTTTATAGCCACAATGGATTATTGGCTTCCCGCTGTTGCTGACTTAGCAGCTGAACTGTTGCTCATGTATATCTTTTACAGAGTGTTTTTTTCAACGCCTGCCAATGTAAACCCCCAGTCAGGGGAGCGCGGACAAGGTGAAGGTTAGAAAATAAAAAACATAAAACAAAACTGCAGGAGCTGAAAAATATCACGTGATATTTATTCATCACAATGCTAGATCCCGTCAACTGAACGTTTATAATTTGCTACCATTTATTCAGTACGCCTAAAATTTAGAAACAAAAAAATTTGTTCTAGAGAAATATTTTGGTAGGCCAAACAGGAGTAGTTTGAAGGAAAAGCTAGTCTCAAATTTAATGGAAACGTTACGCATATTCCGCAGTGGAAAAACCGGAAACAGTATACGAATTTGGCGATAGAAGCGTTGTAAGCGTTGCAAATTCCGCGCTGAGTAGGAAAGCACTGTTGCATTAGACACAGTTATAATAAATGTTGAAGTAATTCACATAGATATTAAAGCAGAGTTCAGAGATACAATTACCATTGAGGTTCCTGTTATTAAGCGTGTCTCAAGGAACGTTAAGAATTCATATGATCACAAAGATCCAGTCTTCTGTTTTTATTTTTTTTATTTTACGAATGTGTTTACATCTATGTATGGAGAAAAAAAAAGTTCTGTCATTACCTCAGAATATTCAGATCTATGTATAAGTTCAGACGGCAATATTTACTTGCAAGAAGAGCCTAATAATAACCGGAACACCAGTTGACATAGATCGGGTTGAAATGTAGCTCGCTAATCTTCCGTCTAATTTAGTTTACTAATCTTGTGTCTAATTTAGTTCGCTAATCTTCTGTCTAATTTTGTTTATTTTTAGAATCTGTTCAGACTTGCAACGTGTCCACGGATATCTGAGAGAAGGCTTGACACACATCTGCAGACAACTATAACAATTCCCTGAAATACTTCTTAGGCAATGCTACTGTAGATAACTGCTGATTGTCATAAAATGCCCTGCAGCGATAGGGTTATACGTAGGCTTGAAACTTGACTTTAGAAAGCAATAGACTTAGAAACAGTTTTAAAACGTGTCTGTCAACAGCGATAGAGTTAGAAGTAACATGAATACCTGTATCTAAACAGCGATATAGTTAGATGTAGCAGGCGCAAAACGTATCCATTGACAGTTATTAGCTGTCATGAAATTGGAGGATAGCATTGGACAGCCATGAAGCCTGACTAAATACAATTTATAGCAATGCCAAAATGTTCTTTATGGGGCATTTAAAATGGTCAGGAGAATGCCCCGCAGAAAGCTTAAATTCTAAAACTTGTCAACGGACAGAGACAACTATGAAACTTGTTTACGTAGACAAATCAATCGACTATCAGCGAAAAGTCTCACCGTATTCATCCGAACGCCGTAGACATTTCTTGAGATCAAGATGAAAATTAAGGTCACGGCGCATCGTGACTTACTGCAACTGAACTTTTCGGACGCGCTGCACCACACGATATAATATATTATGTGACAAAAGAAGTCATCCGAATGAATCCAAGGCATGTCAGTTTTTTTCTAAACGTCAATGCCACAGATCATTGGTCGGCAATTAGGTTTGACTAATATCCCGTGTAGAAAGTTTGGTGCATCGCCGTTACCCGGCTTTCGTATCTTGAGTGGATAAATAGCGAAGGAGCGGCATTTCTCACTTATATTTCCTCTTTGCCTCCAGAAAACCAAAATTAACCCCCGCCGCATAATTTAGCCCTGTTTTCGACCACTGTAATAGATTAATCTAGTGTGAGAACAATCTCATTCGACTTTATTCTGACTAGTTTGCTTCCAAACTAATTTTCAAAAGATCAATACGGGTAAATTTTACTACATGTAGCAAAGAAGAATGTTTCTGATACCTGACGTTAAACCACCAGAATTATAAGAGGCTTCAAATTACACCTGTGTCTTTAGCCGCTTATTTCGGAGAATAAAGTTAATCCGCCAAAGCTGTTTATTTTATTTTAATGGACGAGACTGTGTTAGCTTTCTACGGGGACCCGATCACTATTTATTTACTATCCATAATCACATTACTGGCCATATTATGCATCCTTTGCGACGTTTGGCGCATGACAGTGCGTGCACTTTTAATCTTTTGGTACTGTGATACAGTACCTCCACGACCTTATCAATAACACGTCATGCACGTAGAGTACTGGGGCATTGTGAAGGGTTAAAATCGTTAATTATCGTCGAGCGTATTCAAGTCTTGTACAGCAGAGTCGAATATTGTATGATTATTTATTGATTATAGCAGGAGTAAAAAATTATCTTCATAGTTTTGCCTCAGAAACGCTGCTATAGTACCCAAGATTAACTCAAAGTTTGTTAAAGAATAACGTTATTTTGGCTGGAGACATGCGAAAACTAGCATTACAACATGCGCAGTAGTGTCTGGTCCTTTTATTTGAGCAAATATTCTGTACAAAGATCATTACCTGATAAGAGAAATTTAAATCTCGATGGCAAAGGCAACAAAGAAGGAAAAATATACGAACAGCTCTAAATTTTGCCTCATTAATAATGGAATTCTAGTTCATTCATCAGATTGTTTCTTTTAATAAACTGGTCGTATAGTTTGATTGATATTAAAGTGTCTGTATTATACGGTTTCTGTCAGTACACATAAGTAATAATCCCGACCATTGTAAATTGCTGTTATTTTTACAGCGTTTATGAATACCAAGTACTTTCTTGTTTCGAGTGCTAGAGAGAAGAATCATGATACCTCATTATCAGTAAATTGATTTGTGAAGTTTTCAGGTTGCACTTGAAATAAAGGTGAAGTCGAGTTGTGGAAGGAACTCTCATTAAAAACGTCTCCGCAAAAGTCTGTGTTGCATTCTATTAGGCGTTTAAAAAAAATATGTTCATAATTATTCAAGTATTTGTCCCAGCGGTCTTTTAAGGTTTAGTAATACACTTAGTGTCCCATTTGGTTCCTAGGGGGGCGGGGGGGGGGGGGGGGAAGGTGTCTCTTAAGAGACAAAGCAGGAAGATATCCGCTTCTCCAACCTGGTCTTGTGTAAGAGGCAATTAAGCGAGGTTGTGCAAGAGGCAGGAAACCCCCACCTTGCAAAACAAGCTGCTACAGAAAACGCCACTGAAAGAGCACATAAGGGTTGTGGTGCCGGCTTCCTGCATGGGAGGGCTACCTCAGTGGCGGCCCAATGTTTCATAAGGAGGGCAAAAGGAAAGAAAAAAACGTTAAGGAATTAGCGTAGTCTACCAGAGCAATCACAGAGAAACATGTCACGATTTGCTGTTTGATTTATGAAATTTAGAGACGACATTTTGAATTTTAAAAAACTTTCACAGTTTAATTGATGAGGTTTAGAGGGGGCAGTCGTCATCACAAAGCTCACCCAGTTTCATTTATACGGTTTCAAGCAGAAATTTCAGAATATAAAACTCGCACATTTTAATTTTTTTGTTTAAATTTTTTAGCAGAAAGTCGATCACATAAAACTTCCCAAGTTTAATACATGAGTTTTCGAGCAGAAATTCCAAAATGTAAAAATTTCCAAATTTAATTTATGAGATTTCGACCAGACATTCCAGATAAGAAAATGTCTCTCTAATCCAGCAGAAAATCGAACACATAATTGTCCATGTTTAGTTCATGAGATTTCGAGCAGAAATTCCAAAATAAAAATATGTCGACATTTACTTTATGGGATTTCGACCAGACATTCCAGAATATAAAGCTGGTCCAGTTTATTTTATGAGTTTTGAGCAGACATTCCATAATATAAAAGTTTCCTTAATTTGATTTCTGAGGTGTCCAGCAGAAATTAGAAAACATACAACTTCCCTAGTGTAAATTATGAGATTTTGACCAGACATTCGAAAACAAAACATTCCCCAGTCTAATCTAAGACATTTTGACTAGACATTGGAAAACGGAACACTTCTCTAGTCTAATTTATGAGATTATGGTCAGACATTGGAAAACAGAGCACTTGCCCAGTTTAATTTATGAGATTTTGGTCAGACATTGGAAAACAGAACACTTGCCCAGTTTAATTTATGAGATTTTGGTCAGACATTGGAAAACAGAACACTTGCCCAGTTTAATTTATGAGGTTTCGAACCGACTAAAACTTGTATCAGGCGAGTTTGCCAACTGCAAACGTCAGTGAGTAAGACTACAATATATCTGCGCCCTGCAAACAATATGCACATAAGATGATACTGTCATGTCTGCCTGCTAGCATGTCGAAAAGTCAGCTCCACCACCTATGGTAGATGTACAAGTTTAAAACCAGATTCCAATTTCTTTGCAATAAAAGGATTTTAAAGATTATAAATGTTGTTGTTTTGTTACGATTTCTGTTTGTGTTTGTGGGCCTTTTTTTTTTTATTTTAGCTATCAAGTAACACGTGGTATATCTCTATTATCAGTACCTGGAAAATTATTATGTTGCATGATGTTAGAAAGACTTAAATTGCATGCTGACGAAAAGATCAGAGAAGAACAAGCGGGTTTCAGGCCGAAACGATCATGTATTGATCAAATATTCACACTAAGAACAATTATAGAAGAATCAGTGGAAAGGCAATCGCCACTTATTATCAGCTTCGTCGATTTTCAAAAAGCCTTTGATAGTCTACACCGCCCATCATTGTGGAAGATACTTACAATCTATGGTTTTCCAACAAAATATGTGAATATAATCAAAGCGCTATATGACAATGCAAGATGTTGTGTTAGAACAAATAAAGGGAATACAAAATGGTTTACAGTAGAAACAGGGGTGAAACAAGGCTGTATTATGTCACCACTACTTTTTGGAATAGCTATTGATTGGGTTATGAGAAACTATACCCACAATGAACAATTGGGTATAAAATGGAAAATTCCTGGGGGACCTGGATTTCGCAGATGATGTAGCATTCTTAAGTTCAACACCAAGACAATCCCAAGAAGCAATAAATTTGTGTCATCTCTCGGTTAAAATAGGTCTCCAAATAAATGCCTCTAAAACTAAAGCTATGAACTTTTCTAACGAGACCTTTGATATCATCTTGAACGGGGAAAAACTACAGAAAGTTGAAAGTTTCAATTATTTAGGCAGTAAAATGACTCAGGATGGTGACAAAACAAGAGAAATCCATACTAGAATTGCTTTGGCAGCTAGCGCCTTCAATAGATTATCTAACATTTGGAAATTACGATCATTGAATATACATACCAAGCTTCGTCTGTTTAATTCAAATGTTATCTCAGTGTTAACATACGGCTGTGAGAGTTGGAAAATAACAAAATCATTGGAGAACAAGCTGAATACATTCGAGAACAAATGTCTTAGAAAACTCATGAACATCAGTTGGAAAGAATTCAAGACTAATCGACAAATAAGAGAAGACTCTAGGCAGAAATATGTCTCCGACTATATAAGGAAAAGACGATGGTCATATATCGGTCATGTCCTACGAATGCAAAACAACAGAATACCACTACAGGCGCTCACTTGGGTTCCTGAGGGTAAGAGGAAAAAAGGAAGACCAAAAGAAACACTCAGAAGAACAATAATAAGAGAAGGAAGAACGTTGGGCCTAAATAATGTGCAAGAGCTAAGAGGAGTGGCGTCACAACGAACAACCTGGAGAGCACTGGTTTCTGCCTTATGCGCCGTGTTTGGTGCTTAAAGAAATTATTATTATTATCAAGTAACACACTTCTAATGATGAAGTCTGAGATGGGTAGGACACATATTTAGGAAACCTGTGGATAGCATGACAAGGCAGTCCTTGTTCTGGAACCCCCAGGTTAAGAGAGGTATAGGTCGACCAAGAAACTCACCTGAGATGAGACCTGGAGACAGAAGGAAAAAAGGCAGCGAGGAAAGGAACTGGTCACCCCCCCCCCTCTTGATGCTGGACCTAGTATAGTAAAGTCTCTAACACTTCACTCTCACAGCGGCATTATCTTGTTATGGGTTGGCCTTACCTTAATGGCTAAAATGGAACGCTGGATACAGAAATGTAAATAAGATATAAAAAAGCAAGTGCAGTAATGTACCAACAGTCACTACTACTCAAACAACAGAATATCAGTACGGAAACTAAACGACAGCTGATAAATAAAGGCATGTGTCATGGAAACAAATCAAAATACATCCTAGCAAATCAATGAATCAAAAGAGAACTAATGAAGGAGATCAAAATTAGACAGCTAAGATATTTTGGCCATGTAAAAAGATGTAATTAACACAACGGAACAAACACAGAGGATTGAATTTAAAATTATAATGTTATCAGACCTAAAGTTTTTTTTAAGTTTTTGGACATGCGCCCTAATATAACCGATTGTTAAACCGAGGCAAATTTTTTTTTTTTTAATGTAAATAAAAATCAATTTAAAACAAAATAAACCAACCAAAAAAAAATCACGAATCGAACGCAGACCGTTTGCTTGCAATCTAACGACCAAGACGTTAGGTATGTTTTTTTTTTTTAATCTTTACTAATTTAATGATTACCTCCCTCAGGTGAGGTTTGCGTTCTTTACTTTGTTGCTTACGGAAACAAGAAAACAATTACAGATTGTGGCGTTTTTCTACTTTGAGAGTTTCTACACGCCTATACCCATTTGTGGCGTCTAAATGAAAATGCATGAATAACATGGGGGGAAAAAATTTCTGGAGAACGAGCGAATTATAATTTGATTTCGTAGAATGAAGACAGCACAATGGGTTAATCACCTGTTTGTCAAACACTTTGATTGAAAGTTTTGCCCAGGAGCCTTGTGATCTTTGGGTCACCTCTACAATCTGTTTACGGGGTAGAAGAGGTTCCGATTAAGAAAGACGAAAGAAAAAGAATGAAAACAGAGTGTAAGGGAAGCAACTTGTTTAAAAACACACGCAGAGTAATTGAAGAGCTATTTCCCCTATCAACCAAAAAACTACAGATTTTCAGAAATAGGTTCTTGCTTAGATAAGAAAGGATTGAAGTGGCATGAGTAAGATCGCTAATGTGAAACTGCTAACCAGGACTAGACAAATAGAACAAGAGATGAGAAGAAGACGCTGGCGATGGATAGGACACGCGTTGAAAAAAAACCTGTTGATAGCATTACAACACAATCTTTGTTATGGATTTCTCATGGTTTAAGATGTAGGGCTGGCCAAGTCCTCAGAAAAGACCCTGATGCCATCACAATAACAGCTATGCTATGGACCCCCAAAAGAAAACAAAAGAGGGGCCGACTAAAAACAACCTGGCGGAGAACTGTTGAGGTCGAGATGCAAAGAATGAACCAGAGCTGGGGCACTGTACATAAATATTAGAAAAATGTTAAGAACCAGATTTATAGTTCTATTTTAATGTCTAGGATTATTCTCACTTTCTCTTTGTGGTTAAATATTGGCTCAATACATAAATGTTACTTTTGAATTTCTGTTCGTGTTTTAGTGTTTCTTCCCAACTTTCCTGTTAAATTCTGGCCTAGCCATTCCAATTATAATCGTTGGTATTTGAATATGTATTCGTGTCTACTGCTTTGTAGATCTTCCAACTTGACATAATTAATACAACTGATGAATCTGAATTCTTGTATAGATTCTTCAACGATAATGTTTCAAACGACTTTCTTTTATTACACACATATATCTGTTATGAATTACAACATGCTCCACTGAATTTACCATTGGTTACTTCGTAGTACGAATCGATTTCTTCTATTTCTATATATCCTTCTACGTACTGTTACTATGTCGACAGCCTTACCGATACTTGTAAATACATTGTTCCTTTATGTTTCTTATACATCAATAATGTTCTGTGTCCACTTATTTCTTATAGTTATGGTCATTATTGACCTAATGAAACAGTATCATCACTTCATAACATCTTACATAGGTTCACATAGGTGCTTCTGACCTTGGGAACATTTCGAATTTCTCGAGAAGTCATCTCTCTTTATATTCATAGACATTTCGGCATAATTGACACAGCGGATAATAAAACTTACTTTAAAGTTAAATCCAAACTCATGAAATCCATATATATAAGTAGATTATACTACACTTTGTTAAGTGGACTTGACCACATATTCTCACACGTCTGAACGCTGTAATGCTTGGACACAATCTTCTGACGTCATCCTTAGATACTCCCCTTTGTCATAGCTACTCATTATAATTCTATGCGTTCAACCCAGTCGGTTATATTAGGGCGCATGTCCAAATATAAAAGATCCTTAGGTGTGGGAGATAATCGTCGTGTGTTGTCAGGCACTCGTAAGAAATAAAGAAGTAGAACACTAGACAACAGAAAAACAACAGACGTGAGTGGCTTACCCAGGACTTGAACCCAGGACCTTCCGTGCGACAACCCCGTCTAGCTATGCAAACGAATCACACTATCCTCCCTACCATCTCGGCATCGCCAAAAAATGATGTTTCGATGACGGGTCACTAGTGCGAACCGCAAGACATAGCACCGGAAATTTACCATGGGCAGTCCAGCCTATTAGTGACGCAATCACTTCTGTTGTTCCCCTATTATACAGTATAGGTACTGTCCGAAGGATGGCCGCCGACTGAGCAGAGTGGAAACAGTTTGTTGCTGCCCTACAAGACGCCACCAGGTGTGACGGCCAATGACTGCTTTAACAGTCGGCTGCTAAGGTTCAAAAGAAGAAAAAAGATGTAGAAGTAAATCAAACTACAGATGGACAAGAGCACTGGAGGCATACATGAAGGCGATGAAGAAGTCATGGAAACACTTTAAGCTGATGACACAGTACGTGAAGAATTGGCAAACGTTTGTTGAAGATCTAGGCACCTTTTGAAGTTGGAGAGTGATTTCAGGAGCTATGACTCTGTTGCTTCCCCATTTGTTTCGTTAGTTCGTTTATTGTGAGGACTCAAACAGACAAGTGCAGAGTGTCTAGACAAAAATAATATAGAACACGTTCCTCTTTAAAATGTATGAAGTATAAACAACAGAGAAAACCAATATTCGATTATTTATAGGCATGCAATTTAAATTCATGTATAACTGTGGAACAGGTGTTGAGAATAGACAGACCTAGAGAATTTCACAATATAGTAATAATAATAATAATAATAAATTCTTTAAGCGCCAAACACGGCGCATAAGGCAGAAACCAGTGCTCTCCAGGTTGTTCGTTGTGACGCCACTCCTCTTAGCTCTTGCACATTATTTAGGCCCAACGTTCTTCCTTCTCTTATTATTGTTCTTCTGAGTGTTTCTTTTGGTCTTCCTTTTTTCCGCTTACCCTCAGGAACCCAAGTGAGCGCCTGTAGTGGTATTCTGTTGTTTTGCATTCGTAGGACATGACCGATATATGACCATCGTCTTTTCCTTATATAGTCGGAGACATATTTCTGCCTAGAGTCTTCTCCTTATTTGTCGATTAGTCTTGAATTCTTTCCAACTGATGTTCATGAGTTTTCTAAGACATTTGTTCTCGAATGTATTCAGCTTGTTCTCCAATGATTTTGTTATTTTCCAACTCTCACAGCCGTATGTTAACACTGAGATAACATTTGAATTAAACAGACGAAGCTTGGTATGTATATTCAATGATCGTAGTTTCCAAATGTTAGATAATCTATTGAAGGCGCTAGCTGCCAAAGCAATTCTAGTATGGATTTCTCTTGTTGTGTCACCATCCTGAGTCATTTTACTGCCTAAATAATTGAAACTTTCAACTTTCTGTAGTTTTTCCCCGTGCAAGATGATATCAAAGGTCTCGTTAGAAAAGTTCATAGCTTTAGTTTTAGAGGCATTTATTTGGAGACCTATTTTAACCGAGAGATGACACAAATTATTTATTGCTTCTTGGGATTGTCTTGGTGTTGAACTTAAGAATGCTACATCATCTGCGAAATCCAGGTCCCCCAGGAATTTTCCATTTGTCCATTTTATACCCAATTGTTCATTGTGGGTATAGTTTCTCAATATAGTAAAACAGTATAAAACAAGAACTAAAATTAATATATAGGGATCAATGGGGGTGTGAGGATTAGGGGTAGTCTGATGGGGATGCTCGTGGGCATGATGGCAGATAACACTAGTCAACAAATTTTCAAAAGTTTTTTGTACCAGAAATTAAATGTACCATTTCTTATTGATTTTGACATGCTGATTTCAAATATCATAATGAAATTCACCAATTGGCTCTGGTTTTTTTTTAAATGATGAATTTACATTACAGTAATACAAATAATGTATGCTTGTTTACTTCTCTGGGCTAAACAGCTAGTCTTTCTACTTTAGCATTATAAAAATTGTGGTTACATACTCAATTAATTGATATTTTAACATAAAATGATAGAAAAAATAAAAACATTATTTAAAGTTCACATATCATGCTTTAAAAAGGCACATTTGAACCCATTCCGTCATTATTCAGTCGCTGTTCGAGCTCTCTTTGCTTGCTTCTTGTAGTCAATCGATGAGGTGTCTCTTGTCACAGTCCAACAGTAATCAACAAGCATTGAAGGGCTCCAATTGCCTTGATACCTTGTCTCCATAGCAGCAATGTCCTGGTGAAATCGTTCACCATGCTCATCACTGACCGCTCCACAGTTTGACGTAAAGAAATCCAGATGAGAATCCAGAAAATGAATTTTCAAAGACATGTTGCAGCCAAGACTCTTATACTTCTGAAGGAGATTTTCTACAATTTCATTGTAATTATCAGATCTGTTGTTTCCAAGAAAATTGTCCACCACTGACTTAAATGCTAGCCATGCTGCTTTTTCCTTGCCATGCAACACGCAAAGAAAACTCGTCATCATGAAGAAGTTTTCGAATTTGCGGACCAACAAATACTCCCTCTCTTATTTTAGCTTCACTCAGTCTTGGAAATTTTCTGATGAGGTATTTGAAAGCCTCATCTGTTTTCTCCATTGCCTTGACAAAGTTTTTCATGAGACCCAGCTTAATGTGCAAGGGTGGCAACAAAATCTTGCTGGTGTCGACAACTGCTGGGTTCTCAACGTTCTTACTGCAGGCTGCAATGACTGCCTGATTGGCCAATGTCTTCTGATGTAATGGTCACTTCGTGCACGGCTATCCCACTCACAGAGAAAGCAACAGTACTTGGTGTATCCACCCTGTAGTCCAAGCAAAAGAGCGACCACTTTTAAGTCACCGCAAAGTGACCAATGATGATGATCGTAGTTTATACACTTCAAAAGCTGCTTAATGTTTTCATAAGTTTCTTTCATATGAACTGCGTGACCAACTGGAATTGACGGTAACACATTACCATTATTCAACAAAACAGCTTTAAGACTTGTCTTGGATGAATCAATGAAAAGCCTCCACTCTTCCGGTATGTAATTGATGTTGAGGGCTGCCATTAAACCAGAAATGTTGTGGCACGCAGAAAGGTCACCCTCTTTGAAAAAGAATGTAATAAGCGGCTTCTGGCGGTTCCTATACACAGAAATTGTAACATCTTCTGCCAGGAGATTCCACTGTTGCAATCTGGAACCCAAAAGCTCCGCCTTGTTCTTCGGTAAATTCAGATCTCTTACAAGATCATTCAGTTCTACTTGGGTTAGTGGATGTAGTTTGCTCAAAATCTGTGTCACTTGAGGTTGATGGTTCAGGACCACCAATGTCCTCTTCATCAGTGGAAGCAGCTGAAAAGGATTCTGGCACTTTGGGAACTGGTAGGTCATCGCCATGTGGTACCGGAAGTATTGCAGAGGGGATGTTTGGATATTCCAGTCCATTTTTTCTTCTTTGATATGCCTTTCCCAATTGGAGGGACCATGCAAAAGTAACAGTTGTTGAGATAATCAGTGGGCTCTCTCCAAATCATTGGGACTGCAAAAGGCATAGCTTGCCTTTTGCCAGTCAACCACAGTTTAAGATGTGCTGCACATGTATTGCAGCATATGTGTGGCACCCAGCTCTTATCTTGATCTCCTATTCTGCAGCCAAAATACAAACTGTACGCCTTCTGGCATTTCTAACTACGATACTTTTGATAAGGACAAATGCACTAACTAATGGCAAAATTTTATCAGAGATAAGGTATTTATACACAAAGGTGATGTAATCATAGGTAGGATTGCATCATCAACTTCTAGTAACATTTTTATTGGTCATTAGAAAAAATTATGCAATCGCCCACAACAGTTGCGTCATATATATATATAAATTGACCGTAATTAAATAAACTAGTAGCATATATCTTGAAAACTAGAGCCAATCAACATTTTTTAATGTCATTTTCGTTTTCAGCACACCAAAATTAGTTAAGATCAGCTATTTTCATTTCTGGTACATTTTGGTTGTTGACTAGTGTAATTGGTGGATTTGATGTAATCTCAGACACCCACGGGCTGTCTCATCCCTTGTCACATTGTTAACAACAGGGCAGTTGAGAAACGTTACTTTTTTTCTTTCAGCTTGTTGTTGTTATTGTTTATATATGTGTGTTTTTTATTTCTTTTGTTTGTTTGTTTCTTGGGAAAAGGAGGCCACACACACACACACACACATACATACACACAATTTTACAGTTTTGATTTCTTGTATTTGGACTGACAAGGATGTGTATCACATCGTAACAATTTCTTCTTCTTTGCGTTTCCGTTTCCCAAAGAGCAATAGGCCTTTGTTTTCTACGTAAAGTATATGCTATCTGTCCCACAATTCTTTATTATCTACGTGAATATTATATTGAGGAAACCTATTGACAGCATTACCAGGCAGTTCTTATACTGGAAACCCCATGGTAATAGAAGTAAAAGAAGATCAAAGAAGACAAGGAGAAGATAACTGGAGACATGCATGAAATGGATGAATAAGAAAGACTTTGAGTTGATGGCACGGGACAGGCAGACTTGACACAAGTTTGTTTGGGAGTTCAAAGGTCATGTATGACGAATATTATGCTAATATCTGCTGTGAAACTCCGACATTTGACGTTTGACACTTGTCACAGGATGGACTGACGTACAGATTTACACAACATGGATTCAAGGAATAAACTCGGCTAGGACGCTCTATGGTTCATTCCAATGATAAAATAAAATAGAGCGAACTGTATACCTACCAATTCAGGCTTCACTCTCTAACATTACAAGTCTGGCATCTTCTGTCATTGCCCTTATAATTCATACTGCCCTTATTTCCGTTGTCGGGCTTATAACTGCAGATATAATAATTGTGCTTATGCTTTAGTTTGTGATCCCAACGGATACATGAGAAGCTAACCTGTCTCGGAAATACGCAAATCCTGAATTATATTAATTCAGCACACAAAATGGACACCTTGTCCTTCCACAGGCCCGATCAACGATACTAATCAACTGACATCACACTTTCACACTGAGTCGGAGTCCTTAAGGCAGTCTAATGTTGATTCGATATTATTCTGGCAACTCCTGCGACGTGGCTGGTACCAAACTGTTACGGCTACTGCTATTCCTTTGGAGCTATCAGCTGCGTCCATGGACAACAGTTTGATCTTCATATAACTGTGCCAAAGCTCGCGCCCTGGAGAGGACACTCCAGCATCACCCTATAGGTGTCGGCAAAACACGGGAAGTAGCAGTTATTGGTTATAAGCATTTTGCCCAATTGGCGTAGGGAATGGCGCCAGGGGCTACTTCCGGCACTGGAAGAGGTTCTAGGATCTCACTGGACAGCTACCACCCGCTTCAAGCTGGGAAGCCCCCCAGTCAATTAGGTGTTATCCCACCACTTGCCACCGTTGGTAAGAAAAAAGCGAAGTCAAATGCCTGGTTTGATGCTTCATCAGATGTGATGACACCTGTCATTGAAGCTAAGCGCAGTGCTGCGATTGAGTACAAACGTTCACCGAGTGCTAGAACTTTACAGATCCTGAAGGCTACGAGAAGCAAAGTTCAACAAACTGCTCGACGCTGTGCAAATGACTATTGGCTCCAGCTCAGTGAGAGCATCCAGATCGCAGCGCAAACAGGCAACATTAGACAAATGTATGACGGTATAAAGATAGTCCTTGGTCCCCAAAAAGTAAGACGGCACCGCTAAACACCGTCATCGGAGAGAAGCTAACCGATAAGGGTAAGCAGATGGAGAGGTGGGTCGAACACTACTCTGAGCTTTACGCCAGAGAAAATACCGTTACGCCTGCAGCCCTTGATGCTGTTAAATGTCTGCCAACTATGGAGGAGCTGGATGCTGAACGAACATTGGAAGAACTCGGCAAGGCCAATGAGAGCTTGGCCTCTGGCAAAGCACCAGGCAGTGAAGGGATTCCTCCCGATTTAATGAAATGCTGTAAGTGCACGCTATTACATCCCCTGCATAGGGTGCTGTGCCAGTACTGGGAAGAGACAATTATTTCTCAAGACATGCGAGATGTCAAGATTGTAACACTGTATAAAAATTAAGGTGTCAGAAGTGATTGCAATAATTACAGAAGCATTTCTCTTCTTAGTATTATTGGTAAGGTTTTTTGCCAGAGTCATCTTAATGCGACTATACAAGTTAGCTGAGCGCATATATCCAGAGTCACAGTGTGGATTCCAAGCTGGTAGATCGACAACAGACATGATCTTTTCTCTCCGCCAGCTTCAGGAAAAATCAAGAGAGCAGAAAAGGCCTGTATATATCGCCTTTATAGACCTCAAAAAGGCATTTGACCTGGTTAGTATGGATGGACTCTTCAAAATCCTCTTGAAAATAGGCTGCCCTGCTAAATTTATGGATATGATAAAGTCACTCCATGAAGAAATGAAGGGAACAGTCCAATATGCTAGAAGCACATCACAGCCCTTTGACATACGCAGTGGCGTTAAACAAGGCTGCGTTCTGGCTCCAACCCTCTTTGAGATCTTCTTTGCCTTACTCTTGAAACATGCATTCAGAGATGCAACTGAAGGAATATGCCGTCACACTAGGTTAGATGGCCGTCTGTTTAATCTTTCAAGGCTGAAGGCAAAAACAAAAATCAGAAGGGTCACTATATAGGACTTGTTGTTCGCTGATGACGCTGCAGTCGTCACTCAAAGCCAACAGGAGCTTCAGAGTTTGATGAATCGCTTCACTCAAGCACGCAAGGACTTTGGCCTCACAAAAAGTCTAATGAAAACAAATGTGCTGAGTCAGGATGTGGGTGCTGCACTAGGGGCTATTATTATTATTATTAATACTTGACTCAATTTCTCGCTTCTAATTTCTACAAGGTATGTTTACTGCAGTATTTTGAAAATTAAAAAATATTATACACTTATGTTTTTATGACAGGAAACTCTATACAGAGCGATACAACAGGAGGTAATCTGATCATCAGTAGTAGTCTCCCTGTCGATCAAGTGTTTCGGCCCCTTAATCTCCTTTACACTCTGGGGCACTTGGGTCATGACTCCAAAGTGTCAGGCTCATGTTGTCTTGTGCAAAGAATGTAACCCACTCCACCTAGGTTGCAGCTTTCAACTTCAGTCCCGTAGTCTTTGAAAAAAGTACGCAGTTTTTTAAAATACAGATTTGAACTTTTCTTGTTCTTTTTCACATTTCAAGTCACCACGAAGCATAGACCTTCACATTTCAAGTCACCACGAAGCATAGACCTTCACATTTCAAGTCACCAAGAAGCATAGACCTTCACATTTCAAGTCACCACGAAGCATAGACCTTCACATTTCAAGTCACCAAGAAGCATAGACCTTCAACAAACATATGCCAAGTCTTTCTGTCTCGTGCCATCCGCTCAAGGTCTGTCCTTGTCATCTTCATGCTCAAAGCGCTGTTTGTTTTTAAGGAATAATAGACACACGAAATAAATGTTATAACATCCCTGAAGGGCCACCATGCTAAAGAGATTGAAAGATTTGATACTCACTTGAAAGCCTGGCCAAATGCTTCAACAAGTGCAAAGTCCAGTGGACACCAGCCTATTGCAACATTCCAGACAACGAAGAGGCAGATACACTTGCTAAAGAGGGGGGGAGGAGAGCTACAACAAAATGATATAGGGACAACTTGTGAAATGGCTAAAAGATAAAGAGGTAAAATTAATGCCATAGCAGGTACTGCCGTAAGGGAGTGAAGTGTTAGAGACTTCACTAAAGGAGGTCCAGCATCGAGAGGTGGGGTGACCAATTCCCTTCCTCGCTGCTGTTTTCCTTCCCTAGCTCAAGTTCAAAGCCAGGTACCCATTTACGAAAAAGCCTCATTCACGTCCAAGTGGAAAAAGAGAAAAAAGGCCATATAAAAGTGATGCCTTTCATCAGCTATCTAGGCGAGACTATGTCATTATTTTTTGCTTACGCACTGGACAAAACTCGGTGGTCCTTGGTTCGATCCCTAGTTGCGGTGGGATTTTTTAGACCGCAAATGGCTCCAGTGTCGACCCAGACTCATGAATTGGGAACCAGAACAACTTTGGGAAGGTTAATGCGGCCGGCGTGATGCTGACCACATCACCACTAGTGTGCCGATGGTCAAGAAAATACGGGCCTAACACCGTATTCCCAATATGCTTCAATAGGCGTGTCATGGGATCCTCCTTTTTTACTGGACAAAACAGTTTTAATTAATATATATATACCACAAGTACACGATTAGTGCAATAGATCTCTGCATATGTGGCCCCAGCCCCATGACAGCCGAATAACTGCTGCAGTCCTGCCCATCTTACAGCGACGAACGGAGTAGCATATGGCAACAACCAACCTCACTCCACGAAATACTGTGTGAAGAAGTCAGGAATCTTGAGCTGACTCCTGTTTTTATTAAAGTCATTAAATAAAAATTAGAAACATACCCACCAAATAGGTTTATAGAATTTGTCATTCCTACATACTGTAGCATATGTAATTTTTGCTGGGGAGGTTAAGATGTTATTCCTAACAAGAAAGATAGTTGTGTGTGTGTTAACTGTGTGAGGTCAAGCACATGTAGGCCCCTGACTATAAAAGAATGATGATGAAAATGATATATATTATCAGGGAACCTAATGCTACCTCCCTAGATCTCACACAGTCTGTATTTTGATTCTAGTGGCTGGTGTATGATGTCTCTAGTGTCTAGGGGTGAAATGAAAATGATGGTACATCAACACAATACACTGTAACTCACTATAAGAAAATTAATAAGACTGTGGTTAAAGTTTTCTTTTAAAATTGGAATGTTTTTTTCTTTGTACAATTTAATCTGCCTGTCCCGCCATCTCTTTTGGACAGGTCTTTGAAAATGAGGAAATATATTTACATATAATGCTTTAACTAAAAAATATGGACTCTTGGTCCTATGAATGTAATGTTATTATATAGAGTTCCTGTAAGTGTATTCACAGACTAAAACTTTAATAACTGCTAGTGTTAGTCATTGGTTATGAGGAGCTGTTGTTTTCGTCATTCCCCATATAATTCAGTTTTATTTTGATAAGAACCAGTTTATTATGCTGAAGTGTCAGATGTCCCAGCTGTTAACGTGTCACCTGGGATTCTTGGTATGACGATAATAAGTCAGGATGTCGTTGTAGATATAATAGATCAGCACCCACACACAAGCTCCTTCAGGCTATCAGCTGACAGCAACTTTTAAGTGGAGACTTTTCACGTTTCACTCACTCATTAGGTTTCCTGTCACCGGATGGTAACAGGAAATAAAAACTCTGCAATAAAAAAACACCCTGGCCTTTTCATATCTGATCACAACTTCTTATCCCTATGTATACATGAAGGTATGGGATCAGCCTCGTGTGCATTCATGTGCATCAGCCCCTAATTATATGACTCACACCTTTCTGTGACCACACCTCAGGTCCCTATGGCAGATACGCCCCTGTACTTTTACATAGTTTGCTTCAATCCAATAACGTGGAGTAACCACATCTCCTTTTATATGATTTTCTTTTTCTTTTCTAACTTATAAACGCTCTAGGCATGTTGAATAGTGTTCATGGAACACTGAGGCTTCCTAACATCTTCCAATACAAAATTATTAATACAAAATCATAATAATATGCAACAGTCAGATACAGTTCAATGTGAGGACTCAATAATGTTTGCTCCCGGTATGTCCTTCACTTTTTCCCCATAGCAGTATCTAACTTGTGCAGTTTTAATCAAGCATGTAAATACATAAAGCATTCTTACCACTAGTTCAAAGAAATATGTCACAAATAACGTTGACTGACAAAGAATATGGCCTCAGTTTTGCTCTGCCTCGTCCAGATTGTGGATTAGTAGTTAATTTTACAATTTATCACATCTGCTCTCAACGTAGTTGTTTGTATAAAATTTTCTAGTCAAATGGCCACGAGACCACTATGCCTCTTGCCAATATCTATTAGAGCCGACCAATGAAAGCAGGCACTCCCAAATCTTTTTTGAATTTAATTTGAAAAAACAAAACAACAATTCCAAACAAACTATGTGCCTCGTAGTCCATTGGTCAGTCTGCGTTAGTTATGCCAATAGAAAAAGATGTTTAGTTTTAGTTACATTTTCCTATTCCCCCCCCCCCCCCCTTTTTACTCCTATACTCTTATACCAACCAATAGGATTTGAATTACTCCGATGCCTCTTTTTTAAACTAGCGTCCCCAATAACGTTATGTGTAACGAGTAAGAACAACAGTCTGTCCGTCCAAGCGTTCTTAGACATATAGTATTTTCTCAATAACTTGGCTAATACTTGGACTACCATATTTTTTAAAACATAGTTTTGCTTAGGGGACACTTAGCTATTCTACTATATGATTGTTATGGTCAGTTTCATTATGGTTCAGATTTTCAGTTTTGTCACTGTCAATCGTCAAACATAACTTTTACGCAAGTCGGCCATCTTCCCCCCTCCCCCCTTGTCTCTATCATTATTCAAATAACCAACTCGTTTGAGTGATGTCAGAATTTTACCGTTAGGAGGAAATGGAAAACTGTCTGTGTGTTTGTCTCTGCTGGCTTTGCCCACAGCGTGTATATTTTAAAGAGATCGCTTGCAGAGCGAAGAGGGGTTTTTTCAAAACTTTGGTAGTGTTGGCGTTAATTATTACAATCGTCTTGTTCTTACTACTGGGAAATATCCGAATTATTACAAATTTTAGTGTTAAAGTTAACATATTACGTTAATTCAAACTTTTCCCACCGTTTCGTGCCGCAGATCGGCGAGATGTTAAAATGTTTATTGTATGTTTCTAAACCGAAACTAAGAGCGTGTTAGATTTTACATCGGGTCATTTTCTTAGCATTTCCACTGCACAAAAGGCAGCGCTCTACTGGCATTGAAGATGAAAATAGTCAGACACCTGAGGGCGGGTGTATTTATTATCATAGGACTAGAATCTTACTGAAATAAGCGATTATCTCACATATTTCGCTACACATACACACATTGGGATTCACGCCGGTGCTACGGAGTTTGTGCACTGTGCTGAGATCATCCTTGTGTGATCTAAGGGAGGAGATTGGAGCACTGATTGAGTCGTCAGTGTTTAATGAAGATGGTCGTTAAAATCAGAGAAAAACCAAACCAAATTCTTGATATGATCTACACAAACTCATGCTATTACAAAGATGAGTGATTGTGTCGTGCTTGTATTGAAAAACTTATGATGGCGTAGATGGCAGAGAGGCGGACTAGCCCACAGGCAAAAGATGATAACATTTATCACATTAATTGTTTTATCTATTACAAAGATAAAGCCAGTCCCATGTCAGAGATTGCAATAGGGAAATGAAGTGTTAGAAGATTACCATGAAAGGTTCAGCTTTTATCAAGTTAGGAGACCCATTCTCTTCCTCGATGCTTTTTCCCTCCCTAGCTCAGGAGCACAGTCGATTGTCCATTTACAGGTAGGTAAACATGAATGTGCCACTGACAGATTTTAGCCCGAATTCGGGTAGAACAAAGCAAGAACAGCCTTTTTAGTCTAAACAACATCTGGAAGTCCTCTCAGTACAGCACAAGCACAAAATTAGGATTATATCAGAGCTGTGTGCTTTTTAAAAGGCAAGAGGAGCTTTCATTGCATTGGGAAATATATGGAGATCAAGAGAAATCGGATCCAACACGAAAATAAGAATCTTCAATTCAAATGTGAAGTCAGTCCTATTGTATGGCTCGGAGACATGGAGAACAACAAAGACAACAACCAAAAAGCTACAGACTTTCATAAATGGATGCTTGCGTAGAATAGAGGGATTAAAATGGTATGACAAGGTTACCAACGTAGAACTGATGACAAGAACTAGACAAGTGCCAGTGGAACAAGAGATGAGAAGAAGACGATGGCGATGGATAGGACACACACTGAGGAAACCTGTTGATAGCATTACAAGGCAGTCCTTGTTCTGGAACCCCCAGGGCAAGAGAGGCAGAGGAAGACCAAGAAGTACATGGAGAAGAGAGTTGGAAACAGAGGTGAAAATGATGAGGAGAACATGGAAAGAACTTGAGATGATGGCACGGGACAGGAGGACTTGGCATGTGTTTGTTGAAGGCCTATGCTCCTTTGGGAGTGGAGGGTTATGAATGAATGAATGAATGTGTGCTTTCTGTGCTTCTCTTTGGCGCGGAGAGCTGGAGAGTTACAGAGAAGGAAATGTCGAAATTGTCCTCTTTTCACACAAAATGCCTAAGAAAAATTCTCCGAATCTTTTGGCCGAATACCATCACCAACCAAGATCTGCTTACTCGGAGCAAGCAAGAGGACATGCACACCATTATAGCTGGCAGACGCTGGAGCTGGGTTGGCCATGTCCTCAGAAGAGAACCCGATGCCATCACAAGAACAGCTATGCTATGGACCCCTGAAGGAAAACGAAAGAGAGGCCGACCAAAAACAACTTGGCGGAGGACTATGGAGGCTGAGATGCAAAGAATGACCCAGAGTTGGGGCACTGTACGAAAGATGGCCGCCGACCGAGCAAAGTGGAATCAATTTGTTGTTGCCCTACAAGACGCCACCAGGCGTAATGGCCACTGACTGCTTTGACGGTCGGCGGCTAAGGATCAAAGAAGAAGAAGAAGTAATAGAAATGTATTATATTTTAGTGCTATTCATCATTATGTTCAGTAAAAAACTATCATTGTAGAACACAGTTCTTGGGAAAAGAGATTTGCTATACCAATTAACTCCTGAAGTTACATAGGCCTAAGTTTCCCTATAATCTATAGACTATGTGACATAATAACCATCTCAAGAACTGAAGTCAGACGACAATAACGTTGATATATAGATAAAATGGAACGAATGAATAGGATTAACGTCACAAACAGATTAATTAATGTGTCATAAAGAAAACCATATTTTGTACATAACAACATTTTTAGTATAATAAATTTAAACAAAATATTTATCAGAAAACATTCAAACGAATTAGTCAACAAACAACTTTATTCTTGGTACAGTTTCTGAAAGAGACACCTCTCATATCATTTTAAACTCCAGTTTGTTTGTTTGTTTTCTTGCTCGGGATTAGATTAATAACTCGTCGCTCTCTCTTCATTACACAACTTTGTTTCTCTCTTATACTATACAACTTTTGGAATATTTCAGTTGAATTATATACAGTGTGTCGGCGTCTGTGGCCTAATGGATATGAACGCAGTTTCATAATCCAGATATACCAGGTTCGAAACCTGCTGCAGGCGGTTTGGTAGCAAATCGCTTTGTGTGGATTTTTAACAATGGTATAAGCGCCGTACCGTTCAGAAAGCAATGGCAAACTACTGAACGTAAAAATTGATTATAAAAATCACAAAAACAGCCAATAAAGGTTGGGGTTGATTGCCACGTCCTGTAAAGGATAAGCAACTAACTTTAACTTTATACAGTGTGGCCCAAAAGTTTGGATTCATAGAGAATTCGGCAGCTACTTCTATTTGCTAGCATTCCTGTCTTGCGTACATGAGAACAATCTCCATGCGTTCATCTGCTGCTAATGTCGAACCCATATTGGCACCGAAAAAACAAACTTATTATGAAAGTTAGAAGAGATAAACAATTTATATATGGCAATTGTTTATATTTCCAGACGTTTGGCCCACCTCATAGTTATTTACCAAATACTCTGCGTAACCCTAGAAATGTTTCTTTATCCCCATGTGGTAGTTATATCCCAGGCTCTATTCCAGGAACACCTGCTCTACATGTACTTAAAATCCCATATGTCCGATACGTAAGTCTATGCTATCTATTCTGACGTCTATTTATTATATAAACTGTGACTTTCTGGCGTGGAGTTTGTAGAGCTAGGTAGAATATTCCTCTAGTTCTAGAGAAACAAATAATGTGCTTGCATGCAAAATTGTAACCTTAATGAATTTTGGCTACTTTCTAACTCATGTAAGTAGAGAAACAGCTTATCCAAGTAAGAACAACACAGTATCTTAGAAGACATGAATGTAGTAGCTGTCGGGTTAAACATCTCTTGGTGTTTGGAGGACCCACCTGTAAATTACGAAAGCCACTAAATAAAGTTGTCATATGTCAAAAAACGTCGTTACGAATGTGTTTTTTCTGTAACTGGTGTTTCTCTTCATTGTCAGATTTATGTCTGTGCGTATTTACAATAACCAACGGGCTGATCACCCGTTTGCCAGTCACTTCGATTACGGAAACAACAGCAAATGGATTGATTTGCCGTTGCCCTAAAGACGCCAATAGGCGTGATGGGAAACAGTGGCGAAGAAAACCTATCTGCTGTTGCCCTAAGACGCCACTAGGCGTAATGGCCACTGACTGCTTTGACGGTCGGTGGCTAAGGACGGAAGAAGAAGAAGAAGTATTTACAATAGAGCTGGCCGTAGACCCGTTTTCTGTGATGTTTTATAATACAGGTTGTTCAGACCCGAGTGGAACAGTCCCAATTACGACAGTTTGGTCACGCCTGCAGATTTGGAGAAGAACGGCTATGTGACAAAACGTTTGTACATGTACTTTTCAGCCCCTCTCTCACTTCTTCATCCGCGTTTTATTTGGCATATTTTATGCACCTTCATTTTTTTTTTTGCTCTAAAGCCGCTCCCAGACTTGTTTACATTTCACCAGGTGAACCGTCATAATACCAGGTTGATTACACAGGTCAACGTTAATACGTTTATCACTTGAGTCGCCTAGCCACCGTTGCTAGGAGTCGACCTCTATAGACACAATATGGTCTCGTACGATAGATGAACAGAACGCCATATTATCTACCAGAGAAAGCCGTCAGAGGGATGGGCGAAAACACAGGTATTAATTAGATAACCGCTTCCGCGGGACCATCCCTACGAACTTATTACAGATGACCTGGCAGAGGAGACAATCTGGGAGGAAAATATTAGTCAAGAATGACTGCACAGATGATGGTTATGAGTTTAGCATAAAAATGCAAGCGGCAGTATTAGAACATTATTAGAAAGAGGTCACGCGATGGAATTTTGAAATGTAATATTTTAAAACACGCGGGGGTATTATGATTTAAACACCCCTACCCATATAGTGCAAAGGAGATTGGATTGGCGTAAAGTGAGAGGCGGAAAACAGAATGATTCTGATTGACGAATTTGTCGAAATTACAATCTGGGATTTTGAATTGACAATTGGAAATATAATCTAGCGAAATCGGAGTCACAGATCAGACTGCATCGCTCCGTCAAGCTAGCAATTCACCAGAGCCAGATATAAGAGCGGACAAAGGACCTTACAATTATAAGTGACAGATCAGAGTTTTTGGGCAAATTTAAAACATAAAAAGTAAACCCGCATTTATAAATAAAAAGACTGGAAATTTAAAGGACCAGGACCGAAGTATTTTGTCAACTTTAAAACTTAAAAAAGTAAACCTGTATTTATAAATAAATAGACTGAAGACCTAAGGAATCAGATCACCCGTAATAAGAGGAATATAACACTTCCAGATCAATTGATTCGAAAGCATATAATCTATGTTGCCATTCTAAACTGTGCCAGGAGATTGTGTTCCCAAAAGGTACTTTCGCTTAGTGGAACGAAGCTTTTAGACGGTTCATAGAACGAAGCTATCAGACTATTCGTAGAACAAAGCTATTAGACTATGAAGTCTTCCTTACACAAGAACGGAGGGAGCCACGGCTGCAGTAGTCATCGATGCTAAGCTTAACAAAATTCAACAGCAAAGAACATTACATTCTTCTATCCAGTCTCTATGAAGATACCACTTTCATCTAAATTTCACCAACATTTCTTCTCATTTTTAACCCGTGAAAAACTAATTGATTTTTAAATTTGTTACATGGTGTTTTAAAAGATGACAATCAAAGTTTATTTGATTATTATATCTATGAACAAACATAAGTGCAGGACTCTTTAATACATACATATATATATATATATATATATATATATATATATATATATATATATATATATATATACACCTAGACATATATTTACATATATAGAGCTAATTCTTAGAAAAGAATGTCGCTGGATTTCTACCAGCTGGGGGCTTGAACGGGCTGAAACCATTGCTTAATTCTTCATAAAAGGCGGCGAACTGATATAAGTTAACAATACAGCATTGTTCTTTGCTTCAGAAATATCTTATGGAAACTCCCTCGGGAAAGAAGCGACATTACCTTTCTATCTACAACTCTGCCAAGAGTAATCTTGTGCGAAGGTAGACATCTTTGACAACCCATTTTAGATACTCTTGAGTTTTGGTCAATGTTGGACCACCACTGCAGAGCTAAGGGGAGGCTATCCGTCACAGGCTACCATGTATATGTGGGAAACCAATAGCCAGGGATCAAGATCTCCAGGACGACCCAGAATTCGCTGGGAGAACAACATTAGACAATCCGTGATGGACCGAGGACTAGACTGAAACCAGGCCAAAAGATATACAGTTTAACATGGCGCTCTCTCTAGCTAACCTCTACACACCAAGGTAGAAGAGGTTTGTTTGTTTGGTTTTAAGGACCATTTAGATTGTACACGGAAAACTCCATCAGTGCTGCGATCTCCTCCTTTAGCTCACAAGGAGAATATCGGCACAGTGCACGAACTCCAAAGCATCGGCGCGCATCCCAATGTGTGTATACAGAAACCACACATTCTATAAATATGTTTGTATCGGGTAGGTTTTCTTAATTGTGTAAACTCTGGCACGGCAGCGGCCGTATGGCCTTCTCTTTATGATTTCCAACTGTCGAGTTATTTTTAACGTGCAAAAGGTGTACACGGGACCTACTATTTTTCGCTCTTATTCAAGAAGGCTAGGCATCCGATCTCACTACTCAGAGAATCAGGGGGAAGTAAGACGTTATTAGTACAAAGTGGTTCTGAAAAAATTCCATCAAGAATATTCCCTGTACTGGGAACCGACCCTAGTTCCTTTAGAATTTGATTGTGGACGCCATGTCTGTTAGCCACACTGGTGCCAGGGATAGGAGAGAACAAAAGTATTTTTTTTTTCCTCGCATGAGGTCGCATACTTTTTCCTCGCATTGGCACCCACCCCAAACCCGGACCTGGTCAAGACCACATGTCCCAACACAAGAAGACCCAATGACAAACTGTGTCACTGTAGTGATCCTCTGTGTTCTTACACAAGGGACCTAATGACACATGTATGTCACTGTACTGGTCCCTGTGTCTATACACATGATCCTAGCCAAAGGCCGGATAAGAGCGTTGGGTTTCTCAGCGTTATTTGCGCTGTACATAGAACCAAGTATGAAAATGTCTTTAAGGTGTGTCCAAGTGCGCTATTTGGCGCCGATGGAACATTTCGGTGTGTACATCTGCGACTACAACTTACAAGGGGGAAAGAGTATTATCATTTAAAGTGGCAGAGGAAATAAGTATTCACATCTTTCACATGCGCATCAAACTCCATATTATTTAAGGTATTTTTATTCTAAACATAGTAAACAACAATTTTTTAACAATTTAAGAAATGTACTGATAAAAATAAGAGACTCTCTTGTGCCTTACATAAATTTGTTTTATGAATTGATCAAAAATAAATACAAAATGAAAATCTGTTATTTAGTTTGATATTTTATTAATATTTAAATTGTTTCCCTTTAAAATCAATTTGGATGCCTTCCCCTCACTACTTTTTCTCTGCTGCTTTTAAGGTATCACAAGGTTAAGCTCTTTTTTTTTTTTTTTTACTTATTTCCGAGATTGGACATGACGTCAAAACCTGACAAGAGATGTGATCTCTCGGTTATAAGTCGAGTATATTGCGTACATTTGTATAACATTTTGACTTCTGGATTGTTATCTCTGTCCTTTTCTTTTTAAATTTAGCTTAGCAGCATGATCAAATATTAATTTTGCGAGTTCTGGTGTTTGCAAATAAAATTTTTTTGCAATTGTGTTGAAAGTTTGTTGATGCTGGCCAGGCATATCCATGTTCTGTGCAAAGTAGTTAAATTTATAGGATCCCATTCCTGATAACAATGATGATAGAACTGCAACTTTGTTCACACTGAATGAATTATGTTCATCAACCGATGATGTGTACGTTGATGCAACGGTTTTGTTGCAAACACAACAATTCACTTTGATGTGTTGAACAAGACCTCTCTTGGCCTGATTATTAATTTCTGCAGACAGCTTCCCATAGCATTCTGAACATGCAAGCTGACTAACAAGGTTGCATATCTCAGACATATCAACTATAGTTCTGGAGACCGTATTGTCAGGCGTTGAAGCTTCTTGCACCGATGAGGCACTTAGTTCCAGCTTTTTACAAAACCGTGGTGTGCTGTGGGGTGAAGAGGTAGAAGTTGTAGATGAGCTTGTGCTGGCTGCTTCATTTACAGCTGAAGCTGACAGTATAACCTCAGGCAGACTAGGCTCATTAGGGGGACCATTTAGTTCTGAAAAAAGTACATTAGAAATAATCACAGCTCAAGAAACATATGTCACATGCTTATAAATACCATGATAATTTATCGTATAATGTGGAATCATGTCATTTTGTTAAACCAGAAAAATGTGATCACTGTTTACTGCCAACGCGTTTACTAAAAGTTAATAAATATAAAAATAAAAACAATTTGTACTTGAAACTCTGACACAATTGTTCTTTTAAAATGTGAAGAAGAAAAAAAAATTCTTTTAAACACAAATTGGCGCCGTCTCCGAATATGGCGACCGATGCAGCTGCACCGCTCGCACCGCACAAGAGCCGGCCCTGCTCCCATCCCACATTTCTGCATATCCTACTTGAATTTCATGCTTTCCTCTTACAAATCTGCGTGAAAAATATACTCCTCCTCTCAAAAATATGTGTTCTTTACGTGACCATTTTACCTCCCGCTCCATTCTCTCAATTTCTGCGTATTACCTTATTCACAACTGACAATCTGCCCTGCACTTCTATCCAAATTAGACCACTTAATAAATCTGCCGGCAAAATCACTCAGTCCTGCAACCACTGCCGGCACGACAATTCGTCCAGTATGTAGAGATGAAATCACATCGCCATCTTGCCAAATCTGGTTATTTCCATCGTATGTCTTTGTTCATTACGTCCTCTCAAAGCTTCAAAAATGTCCTTCAAAGCCAATTACTTCTAACCAGAAAAATATCTCCTCTCGAAACATCGAAAAAGTCCTTCACGGCGAAATACTTTCCGGCAGAAAATTTGTCGACACCATCATCCTAAAAGCAATGCAGTGGCATTACGTTCAGAAAGTACTGCGCATGTGCAACAGACGTGAATGCAAACGGTAATGAGTATACTTTAATGAAAACAAGTTTAATGCAGTCTGATGTTATCATCATTTCCCGTTATGCTACTTATGAAGCATACAGCCACAACTATATTTATTACCTTAGGGAAGCTCAGGCTAAAGCATTCATATTGTCTTGAAGAGATGGTTTCCGAAGCAGTATGTATTATATGACGAGGTTCTTCGTCCCAAGCAGGACATCATGTTAGTCCAATCTTATAACATTCATGAAGAAGCAGAAGATCTATTGTTTCTTTGTATACTCAGAGAAGTCAATGAGTTGACACAATGTAGCAAAATAGTATTTAACAAGAGCTGTTGATTATATACTGACGACTGTGCAGTAGAAATTAAAAGAAGACTTGCAATTGCTTCACATAAACTAATACAGATGAAAAACCTATGGCAAGGCACAAGCAAAGAAACAAAGTTACAACTGATCAGAGCATGTATATTCCCAGCAGCAACATACGGCTGCGAGACATGGACACTCAATAAAACAGTTGCAAAAAAGATTACGTCATTCGAAATGAAATGCTACAGAAGGATGTTGAGAATACCATGGACTGAATAAAGACAAACAGAGAAGTACTGCACTCACTAAACGTAGAGTAAAATTGGCTCCTAAATACCATCGCATTAAGGAAGCTGAAATTTTTCGGTCATATAAAAAGACATAATAGTCTGGAGAAATAAGTAATGGAAGGCATGGTCCCTGGAAAAGGGGGAAGGGGAGGACCTAGACGACGGTGGATCCATGATATCACAGAGAGTCTGAACTTGTCTTTGGATGATGCAGGTCGACTTGCTCAGAATCGTGATTCGTTCAGAGCAGATGCAATGGACACAACGTTCTGGAGAGAATACGTCACATGATGATGAGTATATAACAAAAACTAAAATTAATAAATAAGGATCAATGATGGTGTGAGGATAAGGGGTAGTCTGATGGGGTGCTCGTGTGGATGATGGCAGATAATTGGTGTAATATCAAACACCCCTTAGCTTTCTCACTCATTTTCACCTTGTTAACAACAGGGCAGTTATGAGAGACTTTACTTTGTTTTTTGTCCATACATTTTGTTGTTATATTTTTTTTTATTTTAAACTTTTTCAATTTATTTTTATTGTTTATTTGTTTCTTGGACGGAAAGGTCACACATACATTCACAATTCTGGTTTTGATTTACTCTATTTGGACTGAGTGGAGGTGTCACACAACATCTGAACATGCTCTGTTGTGTGACCTCTCACACCTTCAGTCCTCCGGCAGTATCATTTTTCTTCTTCATTTTTTTCTCCGATCGCTTATTATTTGGCAGTTGTTTGCCCTTTCATTCATTATGTTACTCTCCATGCTGGATCTGGTAGGGTGAAGTCTCTAACACTCAACTCCCCTACGAAAGTATCTGCTATGAGACTATCTTTGTCTCTTACATGTTTGCTTTACCACTCCTCAGACGTGTTTACGTTGACCAGGTAATTAGACCGGCCAGCCGATTATACGTTATCACATAAGCCGGCTGACCCCTTTGAACGTGACGGTCCAACATTTGATCCCAGGTGGATAGCGACCATCCCTGTGTTTGCACAAGACGGGAGTGCACGATAGACTTAAGGAAAGCCACATTGTCTGTCTGCGACCTTGTCTGGTGGACAGACGAAAAACACAGGTGATAAATACTTAATTCGCTTCCGCTGGCCCCTGTCTGTATCAAGATTACAGATAACCCATCTGGGCGGAAGGTATTATCAAACGATGAGTCACTGTGATGTATGATGGAAAGAGAGCCTACAGTAATCTGACAGACTCGTAACCTCGCAGTGTTCTATGATTTGCTAGCAAAACCACACATTTTTTTCTACCTGTGTTTTACTTACACAAGCGTACTTTTCGTCCCACCTCTTTTTCTGTGAACACGAGCTAACGCAATGTTGACAAACTTTCGTGACCTGCCAGTCATAACAGGTAGCGAATCAGGTTTGTTTACCTAAGTCTTCTCACGCAAGCTTATCTGTCAATCATACGATATATGACAGACCGCACGTGAATAACATATAATCTTTTGAAGTTCGTACTCAGGGGAAGTCAGAAACCCCCTGGGCTCTTTGATCTCAGAAGCGGGCATTCGTACAGAGAAAATCTTAGAGAAACCCGTTACGGATATAAGTCTTTTGATGGCGGTCGAACGCCCCAGAAAGGCCGACCGTAAACTTTTACCATTGTAATTCACTTACATTACTAGCGTTAAAACTAGTGAAATAAAATAACGCGTAGCTATTTCACACCAGATGTTAAGTTATAATGTTACTTTTCACCACACGCTTTCTCACGTAAGAAGAGACGGTTAGCTGACTGGTTTAAATGCTAGGCGCGACTGATAGTGACAGAATAGAATTCACGTTTTATTTCATTGTGCGTATTTATTATAAGTGTCTATTATTTAATATCATACGACTAAACTATCATACGCCGACAATTTAATAGCTATTAAAGACAGGCGATACTTTGTGTAAGTGCGCATATAGATCATTAAATAATAATTGACATTGTACGCTGATCGTTAAGCGCAGACAAGGGGCGGGGAGAGTTGCATCCCTCCATCCGACCTGAAAACTCAGAGCTAGCAACGGGCTAGGGCAGGCTAAAGACACCGTGTGCCTTTTTAATTTAATCTGGACTGACGGAGTGGATAAGAGATCGTCTTGTCCCCGTCTGTGTGCATATATGTAGCTATATAGAATAGTAGCATTTTTTCCATAAATGTTTCTTATATATTCCTAGCAGACCTGGTCAAGGGCGTCCAGCGGTCTTTTGGTCTTTTTCCTTTTTACTGACTGGTTAATGTTGTCTTTCTTGGCTTGTGCGTCACCAATCTCATTGGTGAGCAAGTATTTGCCAACGATACATAAGAAACATTTTAACTTGTAAATTTAACTGGACTTACCATACCCAGCAGTATTTTTCAATTTTATCAGTCTACTGGGGTGTGAAGAAATTAACATTCATTCTCTACTTCTGACAGTCGTATTTAAGCGTAGCATCCGGAATTTAAGCTGTTTCAGAATCGGCACTCTACCATAGAGCCAGCCGATAGGATTATCATCATCATCATCATATGTAACATTTTTAGCAACCAGAGTTTTCCCAATACTGGAAGTATTTTCCTCTTTTAACTGTGATCCCCAAGATCCCGTTTTTCTACATCAGCTTTTGGCGGTGACATTTTATCCAACCAGCAAAAAAACCCACACCAGATTCGGCGTTCACCTCACTAGTCTTTATTTGTTAGAGGATGTACTGGGGCCAATTTGGGAATTAAACCTGACTTTTTTTATATTCAGGATAATTGTATTTCCAAGGGATATCACCAAGAGTAGGTAAGAGTGATTGAGTGGCCACTGTATGAAAGAGAGAGTGAATTACTTTATTTATCATGTTCCCGGGAATTGGTTGTTGTTGTTTAAATAGAACTGCTGAGCTTCTCACTCTTTAACAGCCAATACCAAGCTGAAGACTCCTTGGTATTATCTACACTGTAGATCTAGGCTTTTCCTGTGGCTTTTCTGCCATTCTGAAACGTGCTGAGTTGAAATCATGAGCTCCAGTTTCTCCAGCTTGACTTGCATTTAAAGGATCGTCACATCTGACCCAAAGCTAAGAGTAAGAAGCGCGTGGCATACTGTGCATTCCCCGCCATCCAATTGGGCTCTCCAACTATGCAGAGCTAAAATATTGTACTCTGGTTCTGGGCTCTCCCAAGGAATTGTCACGACCTGCACAGTGTAGTGAGATTTGGTACCACTTGCTTTGTTTGTGAAAAAATGTGTAACGCAACACACACACACACACACAGCGCAGGGATAACGTGGCGGATCTTGCTTTGAAGTTTGAAGGTGGCGGAAAAATTGGCGTTACGTCTAGCCGAACGGCATTCAAGAACGAGGAAATAGCGAATATAGAAAATATGGCCGACTTTAAAAGTTTGCATTAACAGGAAATAAAATCTAAAACTACCAGAGCAAGCCTGGTTGGAAGACATTTAAATAATAATAATTCACCAAAGGAAATAGACTATGAATGATATCCAAAAGGATATTATTCAACTGTAAATGGTTTTAAAAATAATTGATATTTTTCATCGTCATCACATCTGCTAAATGTTAGCTCATAATCTTTAAAAAATTTATTATAACTACATACCTAAACGGATTTCAATAAAACTTGGATAGAATGAAAGCCTTATATGGGGGAAATGAAAGGATACATAGGAAAGAAGGAAAGGGATAAGTGTGTATTGAAAAGAAGAGAAAACAAGTACAGAAAAAGCACAGATCGCCTCAAACCGAGAGATTAAACGTAAACCTTATGGGACTTCAGACGGTGCTCTCTCGTACGGGAGAGTAGCCCAAATATAAGGACAGAGCGATTCGTTGAAATCACACACACCAAATCCAGAAGCCAGAATGAGAAACTGGAAGACAGTATCTGGAAGAAAAGTTCTTTTTTTTCAAGCTGCATGCAGGGCCGATTAACTTCAACCAATACAGCCTCACCGTGCACTTATTAATCATAAGAGGGTATGTAAGTTATTAAAGATATATGTATGACTAATATCATTTTATTTCAGATTTTATTTACGATTTGATTGTATCAGACATAAAAAAAGGGAATGACGCTAACCAGAGATAACCTCCACCGGCATTGTCAGGAAGTATAACCATTAATTGGTTAGCCAAATATATCATGGCTGTTGCTGTCATTTTTGACGGAGTCATCTGTCAAGTTATTTGCTTATGTTTTTATCATAAGAATAATTGTGTCTTTACCTGCGATGTCAGGTTGATTAGGGGTTGTCTTCCCTTGTTTATTCATTCATTGTGTTTGACCTTTAGGGTCAAAGGTAGACAGTTCTGGCGTATGCCCATAGGCAGGGTTTTTTAAGCGGGAGTTGAGTTAGACTTCCGGCAAGCCGTGAAGTGTCCTGGGTTTTCTGAAGGGACCAGGGGTCCATTGTGTTTTTCGGGGAGAATCTTCGAAGTGACTGCGATGGCAGTTTTCCCCAGTGAATCTCTGTGCGTTGGAATGACAGCAGAGTTCCTTATTATGTTCTGTGGATTCGGTTACAGGTAATACCGACTTTTTCCATTACTATGCTTTCGGTGGCAGAACATGTTAGAAGATTGCCTAGTCTGTGAACTGCAGCTCACCGATCCTCCATTTCAGAACTTATATTTTGTGCTCGAGGTAGCCATCCAAGACTATTAGTCTTTATATTGTCCAGAAATCCAGTGACGAAGATATATTGTGGGAACCGCAGATTGGCGGTATTTATGTCTACAATAAGCATTACTGCAGGGTTGATGGTAACCTGCTTATCAGAAGTACACAGCTGACGTCAGAACGAGGACTGTGTTTTCGGCTAATGTACTACAGCCTAATACAGTGCAATTGGCGGGGAATGCCAAGTTGCACCTATGTGTCAAAGTGATTAAGGTATCTGACGCGTTTAGTCAGTGATACCAGGGTGACGCCACGAACTGTCATTATTGAAGAACATTGTATTGACCATGCACGAATATTCAAATGTTTACCAGCTTGTTGAATGCCTAATGTATACCTATCGATTTCCGGTCAGCATGACCTTGTTACACTGACTGTTCCTGTTGATACCATGTGTGTTCTCGTCAATAAATGTTTTGAAACGTGCCTGCAGTGTCCAAGCATCCTTGACTACTGCATGTGAGTGTATGGGTTGCAGGGTCTACATATATACGAGCCTAAACACATTCGCGCCTTCATTCGCACCCACACTCAGTTCATCATACGCTCGCACTACACACCTAACAACATGTATACTGTCTTGGGCCAGTGATCACCTCAACAAGAGAAAAAGACAGTTACAATGGCTAGTTCTTGCCTGGAATCTTACGACATACCAGCAAGTACATAAGTGACTTGGCATCCATAAGTGGAAGGCAAAGGTTATATCGTACCCATGTATCATAACATGTGATTTATTCAAGTATTTTGTTAATTCTGCACAGTGGACATTATCTTATCATGCTATCTCTGTAACATACAACCATGAATCATTCATTTATATAAAACACTGAAGACATGGTCGCCTCATGAAAAGCAGTGGGTGGTGAGATTGTTGGAACACAATGGCCACCTAATACCTTTCGTTCCAGGTTTTATGATCGTTCCTGATTAAGTTTATGATCGTTCCTGATCGAGCTCATGATCGAGTTCGTGATCGAGTTGAAACTAAAGACTTAAGGACCGTTGATCCTGCTAACTGAAGCCTAGAGGTCAACCAATTTTCAACACCTTAGTCCCCCGTAGTTATAGGCCGGGCTGAAGGACAGTCTATTGATTCAAGTGTGTCTCAGGAACCTCGAACAAACACAAGATGTGTTTATGTATATCCATGCAACAAACACTGTGAGCGGTTTCAATAGTACCTGTCCATGGTGATAAAAGCTAGAAACTAGATAGCAAGAGATATCTAGCTACTGTGACAGACTTTAGAATTTCATTGGAAGATACACCCATGAATTTTTTATATTATTTATTTTAATTTGTAACTATAAATAATCATACATTTTACCATCTTCCAACACCCATTTCTCATTACAAGAATATTTAGATGTACATAATAAATTAGGAAATTGTACTCATTTGACTTGGTAAAAATTTAACTGTTAAATTTTGAGTTACTTTTTCTAATTTAATTATATTATCACATAGGGTTACTATAGCGAAAGTGGCACAGTATACTTCTGAAGCCTCAATCTATTGTCCAGCTCGGAGTATTCACAGCCGTAACTCAGTTGTGATACCAGTGCACTTCTCTGGCACTGGGACTTCATACTTTCTGGAGAGAGATTCTACTTCTTCTCTACCACTATTATCACACCAGCAAAACCTTTCGCTACACACAGAGTCACTTCTTAGCTCACCCTGCCTATCACTACGGCCATTGTGAGATCCTCCTGCATGCAGTCAACCAGGTCAAAGCCAAAGAGTTACTTCTGGGGCTCAAGTTACTCCTCCAAGCTAAGTGTGCAATGCTGGGTTCTCAACAAGTTTCACCACGCGGGAGAGGGGGGGGGGGGGAAGCTCTGGAAGTGTGTGAATGATGGCAAGATTAAATGTGGGTGTAATTAGCCTCACATACAGAGGTGCACATCCACATACGTATATTTGTTGCGAGGCTGGGTTTACTTGATATGGTGTGGTTGATGATGATGTGCAAATCGTGCTATATGTAATGCGGATGTGTCTGGGTGGTCAATGGCTGGTTACAAGATGGTTCATAAGAAATGGACTTCAACGTCGGTGTAGTTGGGTCCAACAAATACATCCATATTTATTCACGTGAGATAATACATTACAGTTCATGACATTTGATTCATAATGTAAGTACATTTGAATGCTCCTACAGTCCTCCTTAGTACTTGTCGTAGATTTTTGATAGGGGAATTAAGACATAGATTGGTCCCTTCTAAATAGATTAGAACAGGTGATAGCTCAGTGAGAAGTAACGTAAAGAAAAATAGATTTTCACGAGTGAGATGATGGAAACTAATCAGAATCTGTCCCTGAAATCGAGAATCTTCTCTCTTTCAGCCTATCTCTACAACAGAACTTAGTTTGTCAGACAGTCTATCAGAATATATATATATATATATATATATATATATATATATATATATATTATATATATATATATATATATATATATATATATATATATATATATCACCACTTACATACACACACACATAAGTGACGGCAGTTAGACGCACAGACGTGAAAACTACAATAATGGATTACGGATCTTTTGGACAAGCTGACCGACACCCGTAATAAAGTTTATGTAAATGTTATTTATCATAAAAGGACTTTACAACAAACACTATCAGGTGAATATCAAATCAAATACAAATAAACATAAATTAAAGAGTTAGACTCATAGATGTAATCCTCCCTCCCTCTGTTAAGACACAAGAATCCCGTTAGAAGAAAGTTATTAACCCTCAAAGCGTCAAGATTTATACACTATGGTCTAGGATTTCCCTCTACAGTTAAGAACAGAGTTGATACATTAATCTATTCTGAAAAAAAGGAAACAATATTAGCAAAACTATGCGTCATCAAAGTATTACAAGGTGGGTACATATATATGATTTTATACAATCAAAGAACCACTCATTCCTGTTTTCTTTCTTTCCATATAACAGTGGCCACCGACATTCGTTCTTACCTACAACTTGAGTCACCTTCTGGAACAATCTTCAGGACATACACATACAGCACAAATCCAGTATTCTTTTGGCAAAGATTAACCCCAGCTCTGCAGAGACCGGTTAATTCCAATTCTCCGGGGAGCGTTAACTTCACTGTTTATATTATAGGATTACTGTTTATGTCACTGGAAATCAATTCAGGTAAGAGATTCAACAGGGCTCACAGTGTCAGAATCTTGAGGTTTCCAGTGTTTAAGAAATGACAGGTCGGCAACTTCTCTCAGTATAAAATTCCTGGTCACACCACAAATGATTAACCGTCGGAAATATTAATGTTTGCAAATTGCCACATGGGCTGAATGTAAATGAGATTTGGAAAGAAATATAATCTGGCTCAAAAGGCCCAGTTACAGCATTTAGTATTAATGTCTTTTAGGTCAGTACTCTGTCTCTTTCTGGATGCAACCACAAATGCCAGACAGGTTTACCTTGAAGACCCACGTATTTAAGTACAAAAATGTTCTTTCTTTGGTTATTCTCAGATATACATTGAAGCCGCTGGTAAGTTTTTAGGGTATGACCCAAATACTGTATAAAGAGAAAAACATACGAAATACTTAACATAATATAGTATTTTTCACAATCCCATCTCTTACCCCGCGTAAAATATAATATATACTACTGGACAAAAGTTAAGGGCCACCAAGAAAAACTCCACTATAGACCAATTAAATGCAACCAGGTGTAAACAATTTATTACAAAATAAAGTTGATTCATCCGTGGAAAAGATCAGTCAAGTTTTTTTTAATAATGTGTGACTTACTAACAAAAAGAAATTCAACTCACTTTTTCACCTTTTGAACTAGTGGGGCGTGTTGCAAAAACCACGAGTTTTTGCAGCAACAATGGCAATTTTCACGTGCGGGTTAAAGTGACCCAGTTTTTGGACATTTAAAAAAAAATTAACCTAATGCACACAGAAATTTAAATTTAAATGATGAATCAGTGCATTTACTTAGTTGGTAAAATATTATCTGACTGGTTACTAGCAGTTAATAAAATGTATATATGACTGGAAGAGTTTATTTAGAAATTATTATCTGTTCTGCTAGCCTCTGTAATACAGTAAACCTAAAGAAATATCTTTGACGATTTAACTAGTAAATCACTTTGCACACAATCTAGTGACTATAATTGACGATTTAACTAGATAAATCACTCAACTACAAATAAGATAATTACCACAAGCCAAAACCAAAACGGTCTCCAATCGAAAACTAAGGGATACTTCTATTATAAGAGATCTCTAGAATCGAAAGCTAGATGTTAACTGCAATTCTGGCGGTACTGGATAACTTAGAGTTTAAACTCCTGGTTGATATATATATATATATTAGACATGAAAGAGAATATTACATTATTCACCTAAAACCAGACTTTGCCACACTTCGCACCTACGGGAAATTCTACGTCAGATTCAGTGAAACACGCGAATCAAAGATCTTACTTCACACTCTGCTCGTATCCAAGCGCGCAATGTCTTTAGATCTTTCGATTTGCCGTGTTTAATTACTTTCTAGCCAGCGGGTTTTACAAGGGAGGTAATACAATTTTGCTCACCGTGTTTCCCAAATTACTTGATCCTATACTCGGTGTCTAACGAAAAATTACGTTTAAACTTAACGCCACCTCCTCTGTTGCTACTGTGGCAGTTAGGGAACGATGTACAGTCAAAGAGAAGGAATAAAGAGAATTATGAATGGGAAAGTTCAGATAGAGTACAAAAAAGGAGATGCGCGAACAATGTTGCGCATGAGAGAGGTGAACGATAATCTGGTGGATCACGTTGTTCTCAGCAGGCAGTCCAGAAGCGTGAGGCATAGAGGGAAGCCGCATATACGCGGATAGCCATGTTAATGGCGTACTCAGATAGTTTAGATGATAATTATTTCATGGACAAGAAGTAGTTTGGGTAATGATTAACCCGAAATATTGAACAGTGAGAAATTCTTGTCTAGAAGGAGAAACGGTGTGAGTTAGTTATTATTCAGAAAGGAAAAGGTACGTAGAGTGTTTTACAATACATATAGACAGTAGTCATTGAGGCAAGGGAAATTAACATCCCCGGAGATGCCCGGTCCCATCAAGATAACGTGAACACTGAGAGAATATAAATAACAATAATCTAAGAAATAGAGACTATAGCACCTGAATGATCACTGATGGTTAAAAGGTCAGAAGGTGTGGATTCGATACTGGGCGAGAGAGAGTGGTGAAAGAATGAACTTACATTGTATATTCTATGATGGACCAAATGTGGAGGTCAGAGCAGACAGCAATGATCCTTTCATATGTAAATAAAAACTATTCAAATTACCATGGCGTTATCGCATCACGTGCTGTGTGTGTGTGACTGTGTAGTATACAGCATATTATAGCTAACCACAGAGGTAAGCAAACCTGGACAGACATTGTCATATATGATTCATAATACAACCATAGCCTGCCACATTATTATGATTTTGGTGCCGTAACCAACCTCTAGCAACACACACACATTGTTTATAAAGAGGAGTTCATAAACTATGCTTTATGCTGTCATCTCTCCTCGCTTCAGGCAGAAGACATAGAGACGTTTGACGCTGTAACAGATTTCAACAACCACGAACGACAGATAGCCATGGTAATACCTACAGAATAACACAGACAGAAGACACTATAATACATTTTCGTATCTGTGGCAGACCTCACCAACTACAGACGGTAGAGTACAACGAAGAAAAAATTTCATATTTAAGTTTCGATAACATGAAAAAAAAACAGAGTGACAACAGTGTAAGTTGTAAACATAGAACAAAGTGAACAGTATCGGAACCAGCCAAGCAGAAACGTCGGTCCGAAAACCAAGTCGGAATTTTCTTCTTTCAAATCGAACTACACGAGAATAATTTGCCACAACAAGGCAAAGTACGCCACACATTATACAATTCAAGAGCAGAGACCAACCTCAGCCAGCATTGAAATCAGTCATTCACCAAGACAAAGTACAACACACGCACTGGTTGATGACAGACTTCAAGAACCACGGATGGCAGAACAACGCAGATAGAGGGCAGGACAGTCAAAGTGTAAACAGAAGCTGACAGTTTGCGAACTGGTCAACCGAAGACGCCAGCTCAGAAATCAGGTCAAGATTTTTTTTTTCTTCACGCCCCTTGCACGAGAGGGGTCGCAAAGACAAAGCGGGTACAATATTCACAAGTCATGTAACGTCAATTCGGAAACAAATTGTTTTCATTTAAATCTTCTAGCACGTGGACACTCATCACAGCAGACGACAGGTCAACGTATTTCGCGCAAGTAGTCTTAAGACAGGTCATAGAGTGCAGTACAGTAACCGATTCACGGATAGAAGCCTTTGTGTGTAGCAAAACAGTGTGTAATCCGGATGGTATAAAAATATAACAATAGTGTTTGTGAAGAAAAAGAAAAGTCTGTCACGCGCGCAATATCGCGACAAAACGAGTAATCCAACGCAGACGTCTTAATTAATTAGTTTAATTAAACATTATAGTAATATTATTGTTATTAATATTATTACTGTGGTTTAATTACTATTCTTATTATTATTAGTATAGTAGTCTCACTAATATTGAATTACCGTATAACAGTGTATGCATATTTTTTTTTTTGTAACTGTAACATTGTTTTTCAGGGAACCCAAGACTAATAGAAAAATTTCTGTTCATTTTCAGGTGCAAGTTAGTTTAAGTTAACGGTAGAAATAAGTAACTATTTTTCAGATTGTGATGATGGCACAAGCCGAACAGACACAGTATAACATGCAAGACGGTCAGACTTTGGCCCTCATAAAGACGATTACCGACACATTAGCCAAGGTAGACAACAGTGCTAAATACACAAATATAAAAGGTAATGTAGACTTATTTTCAGGTGACCCACATGCATGCCGTAAGGGGCTTACAGACATTGACAAATACGCAATGTCAATAATAGCAGATGAATTGATGAAAGTTAAAATTGCGATTTTTTCATCTGTTGATCTGATCACAGACTCTATCAGAAGGCGATTAGACATATTACTTAATGAAAGAGATCTTCAATCAGAGGCAAAATCATACGATACGAAGGGGAAAGGGCATTGTCACACTTGTGATAGAGAAAATAAGGACACAAACAAAATCCCAGAAACAGCTGCACGAGCACACTGGAACACACTTAATAAGTGAAGAATAAGAATGGCGGTCAGGAATTTTATGGGAGAGGTTGGAAAAGGGAAGTCCATAGAAATAAATAACATCAACATAGCAAACCAACAGAAGTGCCAGATAAAAACACAGAACGGTTGGAAAATGAAAGTAGAACCGCTAGGAGTGTGGAGAAACATAATAGGATGTAGTCAGCAAAATATTACAATAAAGGAAGAAGGTAATAGGAATAGATCATGGACAAGTCAGGTTAGGACAACAGTCCAGAAACAGGAAAACATACAGAGAGACAGGGTCAGCGTTGGTACACAAGAACCAGAAACAAATGGAACAAAGATGATTAGTGCCGAAACACAAACTGAGATTGATACTGTAGCGTCACACTTGGGGTCAGCACACAATGAGAAAGACGTCATGAGAGAAAATGAAACATGGTCACATAGGTTAGACAATACGAGAAAGTCTAAGATTCCTTTCAGTGTAAAAAGGATGAACCAACAAATTGCTAAAGTAGTGATACCACAGCATAGGGATAGCATCGAGTTAAAGAATACGAAAGATGAACTGATGCAGATAATACTGAAAGAGAAAGTAAGATCAGCGAAGGTGGACAATAGAAAAGAGAAGATAGAAGAAGTACAGGACATGGACACATCCTATTGGCGTCCAAGAGCAGTACGGAAGACAAGACTGGAAGAGATAAGTACAGTACACGAAAAGTACCAGCTTGACATAGAATCAGAATTCGATTCGTCAAGTGGGGAGGAGGATATAGTTATGCACTCCGACGAATGTGGATATAGGTCGGACGAGCTCGAGCATATAACGGACGACGAAGGCCGTAGAATTTATTGGCCGAAAAATGAGAAAAGTGATCCTGGATGTATAAATCAGATAAAGAAAATTGAAGAAACAGTTATGGAGGACACAGATAATGAGGATTACAAAGAATAGGATAAATCAACCAGGAGAAAAAGTCGACAGACAGTTAATGAAGCAGAAAATAGCAGTAGGCGGAGGTGGTCGTCAGAATCGGTGTTGACTAACTCAGACAGTGTAGTGTCTGAGGAGAGTGACGGTAATCACAGACACAAAAGTACTTATAGAAGAGAAGAGAGTAGTACAAGAAGTAAGGAAGAAGGAAGCAAATGTGGAAGTAGTTGTAGAGAACGGGAGTTTCCAGTAGACAATCTGGATAAAATAATAGCGGACAGAGCACAAAGGTGGATACGACATGCAGAGACAATCAGGCAGACTGCATGGAGGGAGGCGGATAAACGATGGAAAGAGAAGCTTGGATGTATAAATCAGATAAATACGAAGGAAATTACCAAAATAGTTGAACCAAGCATAGACGAGTTGAAAAAGGTAATAGAAGCCACCATAAAGCGGCCTGATTTTAACTTCTCAAGAAGCATGGTTTGGAGAGTGCTAGAGGAAACGTATCATACACACTTTCCACAAACGAGAATTGAAATAGATATGGTTCTGACGAAAATGATAGATGACGCAAACAGGAAAAGGTGGATAGAAAAGGCAGAGCAGGCAAATCGTCATCGAAGTCAGAAGAGAAATAAAGGAAAAAGAAAATATAGATATTAAGTGAAGTAGAGGGGGAGATGAGGGATAAAAGGTCATGAAAAATGACGAGGATATTATGTCAGAAGAAGGAGAGCCATAAGAGATGGCGAAATTAAGAGTGAGTAATAGAGATATTGGACGGTGAGGTATTAAGGGCCATGGGAGATGGCGAACACAAGAGAATCGCTTAGATAAATAAGTATGGGAAAATTGAGAGTCACGGAGAAGTGACGGGAGTATTGAGAAGCCACAGGAAGGATGGCACAGACATATAGAAGAGATAGTTCTAGAAGGAACTTATGTAGAAGTAAGAAGCCATGGAGCATATGGCAAATAAAGAGATTTTTGCGGCAGTGGCCGAGTCTTATGAAGATTTTGGGGAGAAATCATGTTTTTTCTCCGTAATATACGAAAAGAGAATTGTGTTGAGAACGTTCCAGGGAGGGAACGAAAAACATATAAAAACGTTAAGTGCGGCGTTTGCAAGACTACAAATGTGAGTCTATGGAGGGTAGCCCTCACCGAACATATACAATAGAAATTTAGACATGGGGAGACAGTGTTCTGGAGAAGGAAAGAGGAGATAGCACAAAGAGAAGTTCCAGGGAGGGAACGAAAAACATATAAAAACGTTAAGTGCGGTGTTTATCAGACTACAAATGTGAGTCTATTGAGGATAACCATCACCGAACATATACAACAGAAATTCAGACACTGGGAGACAGTGTTGTGGAAAAGGAAGTCAAGTGACAGGTCGGCAGCAGAAAAATACGCAAGTAGGTCAAAACGACAACGTGGTTTAAGATAGGTAGACCTAAGAAGTTTCAAATATTTCCGCGTAAGAGATTATGGACAAAGGTCTAGTTAGAAAAGGGTGGACGGAAGTATGACAATTCAGTGTTGCCATGATAGTAAATGGCTCACGCCATTATGAACTATGTATATAGGAAGACATGACAGAAGACATGTTTGGCTTTATACGAGAGAAGAAAAAGGCTAAACAAATTCACACCAGGTGTTTGGTGACAGAAAATAATACTATATGAGGGGTTAACATGTATGACAATAGGAGTGACTGGATGTGTAAAAGGAAATAAACTTTGTATGGTTAAGTACACAGTTGGCAGAATGTGAGTGAGAAAGACAAGGGTTAAGAACAGTCATAAATGTGAAGAGGAAAGGTCACTTAAGAAAAAGTGACGGGAAAAAAGTTATTCCTCAGTTTTGTTATGACAATATGTTGTAATGTAAGAAAATAATGACATTGTTACGTGCAGTCTTTGATATCTTACAATATTATACATTGGTATTCTTGTTATCTTCGCAAATATTTTGAAAGCAAAATGGTGCTTAAGGGAAAGTCATTATTGTGTTACTTCCCTTGAAAGTTGTGTCGGCTCTTTCGATCAAACTCCGCGGATAAATCCATTTTACTGCGATTTATTCGTTGTTTGGGTAATAATAGATTGTTCTTGCTTCAGAATATCTATGGCCTGAATTTATGTGTATTGTTTGTCTGAGTAGGACGAGTCTGTCTTATATCTGTATATCTTTACATATCTAAGTCGAACTATATGTTCTGTTGTCTCTAGAGAGGTCGAAGGCTATTCGGCGGATGTGTCGCTAGAGTGTGGTGTGATTTGGCTTCGTCCTGATAGGGACTGTGTGTTTTCCATGTCGGCCTGTCGCCGGGGAAAAAGTGATCTCAGTATTTGTGGGGAAGGTGATAGTTGTCTAAACCTATCGTGTATGCTTTACCCCAGTGTTTAGTCATATTGCCAAGGAATGGCAGTTTCATAATTCCTATACCAAGGTAATCAAAGACACTCTTATGAACTCTCGATCGAAGCCACCATTTTCGATAGTTACGATTTGAATGTCTAAGAGAATATATTTGACTCGATGAAAACGACTTCGATTCCTAGCAGCACTATATCCTGTAGATTGCAGTCAATTGTTCATGATCAAATCTACAGAGCAATGAAATGTTTTATGAATGACTAACTTTAGGACAGATTCATTATCTGTATGCAAACGTGAGTGACAGCTCACGAGTGAAGCCATCTTGGAACCAAAACATGTAGTGACTTTCAAGAAGAGAAAAGGGGATGCCCGTATTATCGCTTGTTTAGTCCAGAGATCACTGCTACACATGAGAACCCTTTATCAGCGGTTCAATATTATTATATGGAAAAAATATGTGCTGAACATTATGTTGAAGAATCGTCGCTAGACGAGATTAGGTTTAGAAGCCATCTGAAATATTGTTTATAAGCTGACGTGCTCAGTCAGTGAAGTCAGATGATTTATATGTATGGGCGATGCTGAGGGCTTGGCTACTGACAGTCCATTATAATATTAATCTACATGAGGGCCCATGTAACATAACATTGCAAGACCAGTTATCCACTGTACTATGATGTATTATGCCAACCTGTGATTTGTCACTATCTGTGCTGTCGAGTGTGTACGTCCAATTAAACTTTAGAAAAGGTACACAGTCGTTGGTGTCGATGACTTCCAGTCATACATGAGTGTGAGAAAAGAACATTTGTCAACAACACGAACCCTTATCATCATTCGCACATTGTACACTCAATCCATGTCTACACACCACTGCGTAGGTCAAGTTGACATTCCATACACTACAGTGGAGCAAACAACACCATAGAGATCTTATCAACTGATGATGATGATGATGTCTGCTTCCATTCACTTATATCTATCTTTTGGTGGATATCATTAACGGGAATAAAAATCCAACGTTATCCAACTTTATCAACCTTATCAACTGGTGGACCAGCTTTCTGGGTTTGACCTCGCAGAAGTTCAGAAGTCAACAGATTACCGATACCAGACCGTTTCCTGTGGCTGATACGACACACTTGCAGTATTGGTTTGCTCTTTGTCAACACTTCGTCACGTGACCTGTCAGGTGAATGCAGTATGTAGGTCAGCGTTGTTGACATTTTTTACATTAGACATTATAGAGTTTCACAGAACAGTTGGATCAATTCTTGTCAATGTTAACAGGAAGACAGTATGAGTGAACTAAGAAGTCCTATTTTCATCGATGGATCTTCTTGTTTTCTGAATATGAACTTTAATATTTAAGGCCAGAATGTTTAATTGAATAAAGTGGCAGTTTGTTTATTTTCATAAAAATAACTTTGCCATTACTGTAAAACTGAGCCTATTTTGCAACACATACTATCATACACATAATTTATATATATTTATGTTTACATGTTATTTGTTTGTATAGTATGTTAGTTTCTATGTCAGCGGGTTGTGTTTAAGGTTGGGCGGCGTCCTCACAACAGAATATCCCACGTCATAGAGGGTCCGTTGTGGGCGTTTTCTATAGGTGCAATTTTCTTGATTGAAAATTTGCTGCGACAACTGTTGCTTTTGTGTTAGCTGTGAAGTCTGTAATTATTGTTATTTTTGTAATATTTCTTTGTTCTTTAGTTTTGTTTTGATTTGTTTGTAATTTGTTGGTCTAACCTTTTCTATCTTTCAGTTCTATTCACAATTTATATTCATATATTGTGACGTCATTTGTGTTGTTATTCTTTGCAGATTCAGTGATTATTTTCATTGATTTCCCTATTTGATTTATTTTGATTTCTGCAAACGTTCTTGTATTGTCAGTCCTATTTGTACTTTATGTATTCTGTTGGTTGACATATGTTTTATATAGGTATATTTCATAAGACACAATTGCCTGTGCTCTGCACTTGGATTATGGTATAAACCAGTACCTGATTATTATTACTATTATACAAGACCTTATTAAAGGCTTGTGACCCACAGATATTGGGATAGTATACTGATTAATCAAGTCATTGAGAACTTGTGGTATTATTATTGGTTCAGGTGATTAGTATTATTGTTAGACATCATGTCTACTTTAGATTACTTCATTACACAAGGGAAAGCCCTTGATAAGACTGGTCAACAATTAGAACAATGGGCAGTTGCTCAATATGACAAAGCATTAGCTGCAGAAGAGAGAAGAGCTATGGCAGAAGAGAAAAGATTAGCTGCAGAAGAAAGAAAAGCTATGGCGGAAGAGAAAAGATTAGAAAGAGAAGCTGAGGCTGCTGCTGAACAAAAGAAATTGCAGATGCAGGTAGAGGAAAGGAGATTTGAAGCTGAACAAAAAAAATTGGAAAGAGAAGCTGCGGCTGAACAAAAAAGATTAGACAGTGAAGCTGAACAAAAAAGATTAGACAGGGAAGCTGAACAAAAAAGATTAGACAGGGAAGCTGAACAAAAAAGATTAGACAGAGAGGCTGAAGAAAAAAAAAAAGCAATAAGAGAACATGAATTTGAGTTGGAGAAATTAAGATTGACAAGTATGAGTAATGTTAATCAGGCATCTAGTGGTAATGATAAACCTTCTACTTACAAGGTTAAGGTTCCACCGTTCAATCAGTCCAGTGACGATATTACATTCTGGCTGGATAGATTTGAACGTTCTTGTCGTACACATAATGTGGATAAATCACAATACGCTAATCAATTATCAGAAAACTTGAAAGGTGAATCTTTGACTAGATTATGCCTTGTAGGAGAAGCTGATAAGGATAATTATGATGTCATTAGGGCGGCTTTGATAAAAAAAATATCAGCTAAGTGAGGAAGGCTATCGCCTTTTATTTAAAACGATGGTACCTGAGACGGGTGTAGAATTCTCAGAATTCACTGCAAAGGCACGTCTCACAGTTGATCGTTGGATTGAGCTTTCCAAAACAGAAAAAACGTATGAAGGACTTATGGATTTGTTGCTCAGAGATAAGATTATGTCATGTGTGAACAAACCTTTCCTTGAATTTATACATGAGCGTAAACCCAAATCTCTAAAAGAAATGGAAGAATATTGTTCCCAATATGTCACTGCACACCCCGACGTGACTTTTGGCAACACTAAGATTAAGGAGAGTATGCCAGTTGCTTCAGCAACACCATACAATCCCAATTATTCACACAGATTTTCAGGGACCTCAAAACAGATTTGATAAAAAAGGTAACCATAATAGTTATCAAAACCAAGGTAACCAATCATTTCAGGGTTCTTCTTCAAAGAACTGGAGACGACCTGATAGCTCTCGACACAGGGGTGGTCATAATTATAGGAATTTCCGTAGAGGAAGTAATTATAGAAACTATCAGGGTTATCCGTCTTGGAGTCAACAAGATCATAATTACAGAGATACTCATTATAATGAATATGATAATGGTAACCAAGGGAACTATGACTCAAACCCAAATAGGGGTTACAATAGAGGTAACAATAACTACAGAGGTGATAATAACCGAGGTAGATCTCAAAACAAAAGACATAAACCACATTTTCAGGCAAACTCTGCACAACAAGAGTCCCATGAAGCCTATAAACAGAGTAAAGATAATAATGATGCTAGTAATATGGCATGTGCCGCTTTTGATTTTGGGAGAGCATCTCAGTGCCCCCAATGCAAAACGTTATTGAGCCAACCACAGTGTCTACTTTAAGCTGTGGCCATCCTCTTCCTGCTCTTCCAGCAT